>OY743224.1:112165267-112385109 GCA_963555765.1 Orthonevra nobilis | reverse complement strand
AGAAGTGTTAAACAAAACGAGCCGATACTGCATAAAATCCGACAAAATAACCAGGCACCCAGAAACGCAGGAAAAGTAGCAAAGAAGCAAGTATCAAACCACACTTTTATATCACACGCCCACGATAAAGAACAGGCAGAAATCTGGTTCAAAACCAAAACAGAAAAGTTAAACAAAACGAGCCGATCTTGCAAAAAATCCGAGAAAATAACCAGGCGCCCAGAAACGCAGGAAAAGTAGCAAGTATCCAAACCACACTTTTATATCACACGCCCACGACAAAGAACAGGCAGAAATCTGGTTCAAAACCAAAGCAGAAGAGTTAAACAAAACAAGCCGATATTGCATAAAATCCGACAAAATAACCAGGCAGACAGAAACGCAAGAAAAGTAGCAAGAATCCAAACCACGATTAAATATCTCACGCCACGATAACGAACAGGCTGAGATCTGGTTCAAAACCAAAACAGAAAACTCTTAACTCTTTGTTTTGGTTTTGAACCAGATGTCTGCCTGTTCTTTATCGGGGGCGTGTGATATAAAAGTGTGGTTTGGATACTTGCTACTTTTCTTGCGTTTCGGGGCGCCTGGTTATTTTCTCGGATTTTATGCAGTATCGGCTCGTTTTGTTTAACACTTCTGTTTTGGTTTTGAACCAGATCTCTGCCTGTTCTTTATCGTGGGCGTGTGATATAAAAGTGTGGTTTGGATACTTGCTACTTTTCCTGCGTTTCTGGGTGCCTGGTTATTTTGTCGGATTTTATGCAATATCAACACGTTTTGTTTAACTCTTTGTTTTGATTTTGAACCAGATTTCTGCCTGTTATTTATCATGGGTGTGTGATAGCGTAGCGTGGTTTGGATACTTGCTTCCATCCTTGCGTTTCTGGGCGCCTGGTTATTTTGTCGGATTTTATGCAATATCAACTCGTTTTGTTTAACTCTTTGTTTTGGTTTTGAACCAGATTTCTGATTGCTTTTTATCGTGGGCGTGTGATATTTAAGAGTGGTTTGGATACTTGCTACTTTTGTTGCGTTTCGGGGCGCCTGGTTGTTTTGTCGGATTTTATGCAATATCGACTCGTTTTGTTTAACTTTTCTGTTTTGTTTTTTTATACCAGATTTCTGCCTGTTATTTAACATGGTGTGTGATAGCGAAGCGTGGTTTGGATACTTGCTTCCTTCCTTGCGTTTCTGGGCGCCTGGTTATTTTGTCGGATATTCTGCAATATCGACTCGTTTTGTTTAACTCTTCTGTTTTGGTTTTGAACCAGATCTCAGCCTGTTCGTTATCGTGGGCGTGTGATATTTAATCGTGGTTTGGATACTTGTTACTTTTCTTGTTTTTCTGGGCGCCTGGTTATTTTATCGGATTTAATGAAATATCGACTCGTTTTGTTTAACTCTTTGTTTTGGTTTTGAACCAGATATCGCCTATTATTTATTGTGGGTGTGTGAAGTAAAAGTGTGGTTTGGATACTTGCTACTTTTCCTGCGTTTCTGGGCGCCTGGTTGTTTTGTCGGATTTTATGCAATATCGACTCGTTTTGTTTAACTTTTATGTTTTGGTTTTGAACCAGATTTCTGCCTGTTATTTATCATGGGTGTGTGATAGCGAAGCGTGGTTTGGATACTTGCTTCCTTCCTTGCGTTTCTGGGCGCCTGGTTATTTTGTCGGATATTCTGAAATATCGACTCGTTTTGTTTAACTTTTCTGTTTTGGTTTTGAACCAGATCTCCGCCTGTTCGTTATCGTGGGCGTGAGATATTTAATCATGGTTTGGATTCTTGCTACTTTTCTTGCGTTTCTGGGCGCCTGGTTATTTTATCGGATTTAATGCAATATCGACTCGTTTTGTTTAACTCTTTGTTTTGGTTTTGAACCAGATATCGCCTATTATTTATTGTGGGTGTGTGAAATAAAAGTGTGGTTTGGATACTTGCTACTTTTCCTGCGTTTCTGGGCGCCTGGTTGTTTTGTCGGATTTTATGCAATATCGACTCGTTTTGTTTAACTTTTATGTTTTGGTTTTGAACCAGATTTCTGCCTGTTATTTATCATGGGTGTGTGATAGCGAAGCGTGGTTTGGATACTTGCTTCCTTCCTTGCGTTTCTGGGCGCCTGGTTATTTTGTCGGATATTCTGAAATATCGACTCGTTTTGTTTAACTTTTCTGTTTTGGTTTTGAACCAGATCTCCGCCTGTTCGTTATCGTGGGCGTGAGATATTTAATCGTGGTTTGGATTCTTGCTACTTTTCTTGCTTTTCTGGGCGCCTGGTTATTTTGTCGGATTTTCTGCAATATCGACTCGTTTTGTTTAACTTTTCAGTTTTGGTTTTGAACCAGATCTCCGCCTGTTCGTTATCCTGGGCGTGAGATATTTAATCGTGGTTTGGAATCTTGCTATTTTTCTTGCGTTTCTGCCTGCCTGGTTCGGATATTATGCAATATCGACTCGTTTTGTTTAACTCTTCTGTTTTGGTTTTGAACCAGATTTCTGCCTGTTATTTATCATGGGTGTGTGATAGCGAAGCGTGGTTTGGATACTTGCGTTTCTGGGCGCCTGGTTATTTTGTCGGATTTTATGCAATATCGGCTTGTTTTGTTTAACTCTTCTGTTTTGGTTTTTAACCAGATTTCTGCCTGTTCTTTATCGTGGGCGTGTGATATTACAGCGTGGCTTGGATACTTGTTACTTTTCTTCTTTTTCTGGGCGCCTGGTTATTTTGTCGGATATTTTGCAATATCGAATCGTTTTGCTTAACTCTTTTGTTTTGGTTTTGAACCAGATTTCTGCCTGTTCTTTATCGTGGGCGTGTGATATTACAGCGTGGCTTGGATACTTGTTACTTTTCTTCTTTTTCTGGGCGCCTGGTTATTTTGTCGGATATTATGCAATATCGAATCGTTTTGCTTAACTCTTCTGTTTTGGTTTTGAACCAGATTTCTGCCTGTTATTTATCATGGGTGTGTGATAGCGAAGCGAGGTTTGGATACTTGTTACTTTTCTTGTTTTTCTGGGCGCCTGGTTATTTCGTCGGATGTTATGTAATATCGGCTTGTTTTGTTTAACTCTTCTGTTTTGGTTTTGAACCAGATTTCTGCCTGTTCTTTATCGTGGGCGTGTGATATTTAATCGTGGTTTGGATACTTGTTACTTTTCTTGTTTTTCTGGGCGCCTGGTTATTTCGTCGGATTTTATGCAATATCGACTCGTTTTGTTTAACTTTTCTGTTTTGGTTTTGAACCAGATCTCAGCCTGTTCGTTATCGTGGGCGTGAGATATTTAATCGTGGTTTGGATTCTTGGTACTTTTCCTGCGTTTCTGGATGCATGGTTATTTTGTCGGATATTATGCAATATCGAATCGTTTTGCTTAACTCTTCTGTTTTGGTTTTGAACCAGATTTCTGCCTGTTATTTATCATGGGTGTGTGATAGCGAAGCGTGGTTTGGATACTTGCTTCCTTCCTTGCGTTTCTGGGCGCCTGGTTATTGTGTCGGATTTTATGCAATATCGGCTTGTTTTGTTTAACTCTTCTGTTTTGGTTTTGAACCAGATTTCTGCCTGTTATTTATCATGGGTGTGTGATAGCGAAGCGTGGTTTGGATACTTGTTACTTTTCTTGTTTTTCTGGGCGCCTGGTTATTTCGTCGGATGTTATGCAATATCGGCTTGTTTTGTTTAACTCTTCTATTTTGGTTTTGAACCAGATTTCTGCCTGTTCTTTATCGTGGGCGTGTGATATTTAATCGTGGTTTGGATACTTGTTACTTTTCTTGTTTTTCTGGGCGCCTGGTTATTTCGTCGGATGTTATGCAATATCGGCTTGTTTTGTTTAACTCTTCTGTTTTGGTTTTGAACCAGATTTCTGCCTGTTCTTTATCGTGGGCGTGTGATATTTAATCGTGGTTTGGATACTTGTTACTTTTCTTGTTTTTCTGGGCGCCTGGTTATTTCGTCAGATTTTATGCAATATCGACTCGTTTTGTTTAACTTTTCTGTTTTGGTTTTGAACCAGATCTCAGCCTGTTCGTTATCGTGGGCGTGAGATATTTAATCGTGGTTTGGATACTTGCTACTTTTCTTGTCTTTCTGGGCGGCCGGTTATTTCGTCGGATTTTATGCAATATCGACTCGTTTTGTTTAACTTTTCTGTTTTGGTTTTGAACCAGATCTCAGCCTGTTCGTTATCGTGGGCGTGAGATATTTAATCGTGGTTTGGATACTTGCTACTTTTCTTGTCTTTCTGCGCGCCTGGTTATTTTATCGGATTCAATGCAATATCGACTCCTTTTGTTTGACTCTTTGTTTTGGTTTTGAAACAGATTTCTGCGTATTATTTATTGTGGGTGTGTGATATTAGGGCGTTATTTGGATACTTGCTACTTTTCTTGTCTTTCTGAGCGCCTGGTTATTTTATCGGATTCAATGTAATATCGACTCCTTTTGTTTGACTCTTTGTTTTGGTTTTGAACCAGATTTCTGCGTATTATTTATTGTGGGTGTGTGATATTAGGGCGTAATATGGATACTTGCTACTTTTCTTGTCTTTCTGGGCGGCCGGTTATTTCGTCGGATTTTATGCAATATCGACTCCTTTTGTTTAACTTTTCTGTTTTGGTTTTGAACCAGATCTCAGCCTGTTCGTTATCGTGGGCGTGAGATATTTAATCGTGGTTTGGATTCTTGGTACTTTTCCTGCGTTTCTGGATGCATGGTTATTTTGTCGGATATTATGCAATATCGAATCGTTTTGCTTAACTCTTCTGTTTTGGTTTTGAACCAGATTTCTGCCTGTTATTTATCATGGGTGTGTGATAGCGAAGCGTGGTTTGGATACTTGCTTCCTTCCTTGCGTTTCTGGGCGCCTGGTTATTTTGTCGGATTTTATGCAATATCGGCTTGTTTTGTTTAACTCTTCTGTTTTGGTTTCGAACCAGATTTCTGCATGTTATATGTCGTGGGCGTGTGTTATTAAAGCGTGGGTTGGATGCTTGGTAATTTTCTTGCCTTCATGGGCGCCTAGTTATTTTGTCGAATTTTATGTATTATATGGATGGTTTCGTAGTTTTCCTGACTCATACTTCTTCGAAATATTAAATGTTAGCAAATTTGTATTGTCCCCAATATGCAACTAAATCAACGAACCCTTAAAGGAGAAGAATAAACTTGCTTGACGTCTCGTTTGTACTTCGTTCGGAAAACATAATGGATCAAAAATCTGTTAGAAAAGAGCAATTTCTTCCGGATGCGAAGACCAATAATATAAAACAGCAAAAATATTTTGTTTTTGTATAAAACTGTATAAAATTTACACATTTTTGCATACACTTTCTATGGTCTTTCATTTAAATAGCTTAACTGGAATATAAATAGATTTTTTAATTACCGTCCTAACACTTCCCATAGGTATCACAATATTCCCAATGACCTTATTTTCGAATGTCTCGTTGCAAAATTGCCATTCAACATCATAATTTTTTAAGGCCAAACAAAAATTCGGGGTTCTTTACACCATATAGTTGCAACCACTTTTCAGGGCTAATTGCGAGGTACAAGTCTTCCTACCCAGAAATTTGTCTCGTCTGCAACTAACTTGGGGCGACTGACTGGTATCATTTATCGCTTTAAATTTATTTCGAATTAACTGATTTTATACAAATAATAAAAGATCTTTAACCTAAGAGAGAAATATCAAAAACAAACATACACTAATTCCCGTATACATACTCATGCTCCGATCCAATGTAAACATTAAGATCCAATAATTTTGTATAAACTACCAATTCCCGGGTCTTGAAAAGGCGTTCGCCGTTCCAAACTGTCACCCCGCATCGAATTGCTAACAAGAAAAAGAAAACCGAGAAGCGTTAATGTTCCTGGTGTGTTCTTGTTCTGGGAAAGTGAGCTTATTATGGATTTGGTGCCCGAACTAATCAAAATATCACTTTGGTTAAACAGGGTCTTATTTCTAAACTTTAATTAAAAAAAAAAAAAACCTTAAAAATAAAAGCCATTCGAAATTTCGTTGGTTTGCAAATATAAGAGATAATTTAATGAGACTGAGACTGTTTATCTTAGAAATTATTTATCTGATTACAATCGACAGACAACGTTCAAAAATTGTTCGGCAGGGGAGCAATTTTTATAAATATATTAAAAGACATTAAAACAAGAATCAGGTGAAACTATGTTGGGTGCCTGGACACTACGAAATCGAAGGAAACGAAATAGCGGACGAATTAGCCAGATATGGGGGTAAACTACCTCCGGCCAAAAGTGTTCCTATTAAACCTCCTGCGTGTGCCGTTAAGGCAACTCTTCTAGATATGGGAATGAAAATAGTCAACCAAAGTTGGACAAACTCAAGGAAAGACAGGGTACCAAAGGCCCATTCGACCGCAAAAAGACAAACGAAATTCTTCAGCTGAGCAGAAAGCAACTGAGGATAGCGGTGGGCGTACTATCGGGAGACTGATTCCCTCGGTCTCGGACGAACGCAAAAACTGCAGTGATTTGAGTGTCGAAGAAGATATTACTCATTTATTATGTGAATGCCAGGGTACAGCTAGAAGCCATAGAAAACGTTTGGGCAACTCCTTTTTTGAAAACCTAGAGGAAGTAGGACGCATCAACTACAAACAAATTTTGAAATTTTGTTGGGTAAAAAAACTGTCTCGAGGAAAGTGTTTAGGCTGTTGCTACGCATCAGGGATCGCGATGTACCCAGTATGGTGTCTAGTGTCTTATGAAGCACTTCATTACCCTGCACAACCTAACTTTACTAAACCCATACATATGCCACTGTGGAGACTATATTCTTCTCTTGCAGCTTGGTATTCGGTTTCCCGTAGACCAGACTCGAACTTTCAAATTTTGGACCGATTATACCCCGGGAGTATTTTATAATTTTAAGATTGATAAAATAAAATTATTTTTTTTTCTTCACCCTTAAGATTTATTTTAGAATTTAAACTCCATCTATGATATGTCCGTGACAAAACTTCATGCAAAGTTTTAATTTTTATCATTCAGAAGATTACTCCAATTTAAGGTCGTAATAATCGTCCCATCAATTGCGCTTAACTTGCTATAGTCGATAAGTGGATAAATTCGAGTCAACATATTCAATATTGAATATTCCAATTGAAATCATTGGAAATATTTTACAGGATTACTTAACGAGAAAAGCCTCTCGCTCATCTGAAGCGCTGAAACTTCTCAAATTCGGTTTTGCAAACCGTAAAAGACAATTCTGAATTTCACAAAAAAAAAAACATATTGAAAGACAAAGCACATTTTTCGGCTTACTTGACCAATGTATGTCAAGAAACTCCACTGCGTCCAAAAAACTTTCCAGGTTGTGTAGATTTCATTTCTGATGTATGATTTGGCCGTTTTTTTTCCATCGAAGAAAATAATCGTCAAGTAACTATCCTGGGCTTTTCGTATCGTGTTATGTAGAGAAACGTTTTTGGCAGAACTGAATGGATTTGACATCAGTAATATGGTATTCCAACAAGATGATGCCACATGCCACTCAGCTGGTCACGCAATTGATGTTTTGTGGGAGAGTCTCGGTAATAGTTAATAGTAGACATATGATCAGATAGAATAGTCACCTCGATCAAAGCCTAAAGAAAAAAATCATACGCCTTTTATTGTAGTTTCAGTACAAAAAAGACTTAATTTCGCCAAACAATACATTAACAAGTCTTTGGATTTTTGGAAAACAAATTGATCATAAAAATACATCAATAGGAAAACATGAACATCCTGAGAGGAAATATCCACCATAGTGCCAAAATATAGGTCTACATTCAAACCCCATCTACCAACAGGAGAATGAGCTAAATCATGCTGCCCATAACGTTAAAATGCGGCTGGTTTTTAATAACCCACGAAACTGCAAACACATCCACAGTCTTTTATCGAACTCCTTTCGGCTCAACTTGGGAAAAATATAAAATATCAGCCCATCACTAGCAAAGTTTTTCTTAAAGAAGCCCTGCAGCATGAATGGGATGTTAAATACCCAGACTTTAATAAAATCCTAATGGATAGTTTTTTTTTAACACACTTTCATTTTTTGTTGGTTGCCAAAGACAATGCAATTAAAAAATCTAAGGACACTTATCAAGTATGTTGTTTCACTCGACATCTTTCTTCTCTAAAAAAATCGTCTCACGAAATGAAAAAAAAAAATGTTCACAACACATACGAACGGACAGAAATTCAAGTGATCTGTTTACGCACTCTATATACGAACCCCTAAAAATGCACTTCAGGAAGACTAAGTTCAGTAGGCAAAAAAAAGTCCAATCTGTTCGCTTGATATTTGCATTACTGCAAAATTCCATTTTTCTATCAAAACAACACAAGATCGACGACTTATGTTGCCACAATTCAGAGGGAACTGACCTACAAGCAAATATATTCGTAGATGTTTAGACAAAGATTGATTTTGCACACAAAACAGACAATATGGGCATATGTGTGTGTGGGCCGTATGTGTGTTTGATACAAAACAAAAATTGTATCTAGATACGGATTTCTTTCTTCAAAACAAAGGGGATGGAACTTTAAATATATTGCGTCATTTGTATGCCCAAGAGCTGGAACACACACGCGATAGTCAATTTACTCAAATTGTAATCACATGACCAAATAACATAGGCGCATATCAGAATCAGCACACATTCAATCTGAAAGATACGATAGATTTATTGGATTGGCAAGAAAGTAAATTCGGTTCCACAAACATTATGCATCTCTTGGAACCACGATGCGCGACAACTTGTTGACACAAGACACCTGATTTCGGTGTTTCTCAGGAAATATTGGTGCTAGGTATTCATTACCAATTTCTAACAAGATTCTAAGGTTTTAGCTGTGGTTTCAAACTTGAAAAAAATTAAGAACTTGACAGCCTGAACATCTTCAAAGAAAGCGTTTGAATAGAAAATCCGATCTACTATAACGCCATCGAGATGCCCTTTTAACATTTTGCGGAACTGTCATCTTCACCGATGTTGATAAGACGACGACAACATGGTGGAGGTTAATTCATGATTTGGACAGGTTTTTCGAACCAAAATGAAACCAATATCCAATAGGCAGGATTAATAGCGACGACTTCCTTAAGATCTTAGGTGAAGAGATAATGCATCATAACTAAGAAAAATTTGGCGAAAATTTCCTCCTGCAACAAAATAATACAGCAATCCACACACCACGGAAGGTACATTAAAAAAAATTACTTCGAGCGTAACAATGTTTCTGTTCTTGAGTGGCCAGCATTCTCTCCAAACCTCAACATAATTCAAAGTGTATGGGGACATCTCTCCACAGCTGTATACCAAGGCAGACGACAATTCAATAACGTAAGGGACCTTAAAGAAGACATTAAAACTGAATTGGCCCAAATCCCAAACGAAAACTTATTTAAAAACATTTTGAATATCTTCCATCAAGAATTTTAGAGGTTGTAAGTAAAGACAGAACAAGTTCTCATTAACAGCAATATTTCCATTTCCCACAAAACAAAATTATCGAGAAACAAAGAGAGGCAAGAAGGCTACTGAAGCTCACAGAAAGCTACACTGCCAACCACAAAGATTACTACGCTTTAAAAAAGTCCTTAACCAAGCAAGGAAGGTTCTTTAAAGATACTCTCTAAACAAAGCCAGGATCGAAGTGACTCGCGAAATCGTTCGCAATGTTATTGGAAGATGCTCAACTAAAGCAAAAATATATTAGCTCGCAGAAAGCATTTTTTAAATTCATTACGATTATTTTGGAAAGACTAAGATCAGCGCAAAGAAGCAGCCGAACATGCTTTCTCCGCCTCAAAAAAATAATGACCACGCTCCTGTTGTGAACACAAGGATTAATCATTGAAGATTGTTATCGGGGATTAAAATTGAGGAGATCATTATGAACCCTGAAAGGATCTTGTTGAGAGATTATCAAGATAAAGGTGCCCATATAGCCGGAGAATAGTATGGCCCAAACATAGAGGAGTTCAAAGAAACCATCAAATAATAAGGAAGGAAAAAATTATCAAAATGTGTCATCTTTCTGCACGAAACGTTGGTGCTTTACATAGAGTGGGCTTCGTTATTTTAAAATCCCCACCCAATTCACACCTGGCTTTAAAAAGAACTCCGTGGAAGAAATTTTGAAGCGAAGTTTTTGTGAAACTAGTCCACTAACATTTTCTTAAAATCTTATCTCACGGATTTTTTATATTAGCTTTGGTTTTGTTTATTTTTTCACTTCCTATCCACAAACACAAACGTATCCAACTGTCCAATTCGATTTAAAATTGATTCACCCGAATTCGCATGTGTGTTCCAGGTTCCAGGCCTAAAAGTAAATCTGTATCTATACATCGCACAATATATGTACATATGACCATGTGCATAGTTTTTATGATGAGAAGAGGAAAAACTTCTCAAAACGCAGGGAATGATGATTTCATTCAGGAAACAAAAACCTGTCCCAAGGACAACATGATTTTAGTTGGGACAATAGTATCAAGTTTCTGATGAATCTACCTACCGTGGTTTCGCATCGTTACGTGGTGATCTTGGCCTTGAATCAGAAATCGCACTGTGCTTGTTCTTGGCAATGACTTTGGTATTGCGTCGTCATAAGGCCAAGTCCTGGTTGGCACAATTACGCATTAAATACTTTTGCACAAAAACGAAAAAAACAAACATGCTGCAAACCAGTTTGGGTTATTGAAAGAAGAGAAGAAGGATGCTGTTGAATAACCATCAGTTTTCTCGGTTCACCCTTCAGCAAGTGCAAGTTTTCAATGAAAAATTTATTTAGGAACTTGATATAGAACGAAAATAGTCCAATAGTTAGGAGTGTATTTGTATTTTGAATTATTCCACGTTTAGGTTTAATTTAACCGCAGGAATCAAGTTTCGTGGCGCATGGTATCGATCCAATTTTAGTATTTGGAGATTTATCTCACGATCAATGCGCTGTTGGCTTTCAACAAATAACACGATCTCGATATTAGCGAGGTGCATAAAGTATTGTTGAATTAGGAAGTAAATGGTTTCCAAGAAGACATCCTGTTTATTCACAATATCAAAGAATTTTTCCTTGTTCATAAAATCACAGTGCACAAAAAGTAAACACGTGAAACAGTAAATGAAATAGAAACATGGCCGCATTCCCAACGGAAGCCTTGTTCTTGTGGCTTGAGCTCCTGAATCAGCTGAATTCTGTATGGGTGGTAGCCCGATGGGCTTTCTTAAAATGTTGCTATGATGGCAGATAAACAATTCTTGATTTTCAGACACACTTTCACTGAATGTTATTTATGTTATCTAGTCCATGAGGACAACAAAAACACTATCTTGGTCGAATGTGAGGATGAAAAAAAAATCACACGGTAGTATTTTTTTGGCATAAGCCTATTTTTTTAAAAATAACTGCTTCCAGATTAAAATCAAAGAACCTGGTTAAAAAATCCAACACTTTTCAAATATAAAACAGAAAACAAATTTTAGTTCGTAAAGTGGCAGACCATTTTGCAAGCCCGAGAACTGAAGAACATTTCGAAATTTCATACAAAAAGTGTGCGAAAAGTCAAAACAATGTAAGCAACATGATTTCAACATCTGGGAAAGTCATATTTACGAAAGCAATTTTAAAAATGATCGCAGCGACGAGTTGTAGTATGAAGAAAGCCTAATACTGATTAAGATGTTAAGAGGTATTTCAAAAAACTTAAGTGATCAAAATCGACAGTGTACGCTTCAAAACATGATAACCAGGCTACTAATCGATTAAACAAATGCCGACTAACAGCCTCAGAATTCTGTCCTGGATTCAACTGTTCGTACTCAAAGCAGACATCAGTTGAAACGAAAAAATGTGTAGCGGCTTTTGGGCAAAATAGCATCAGTATTGTATACCGACTAGTCACAATTTTTATTGACAGACAAGTCGAAATTTGAAGTTTTCGAACAAAAACGGAGATTTAACGTTATGCGGTCTGATAAAGATAGGATGCTTCCTTTCTGTTTGGTTTAAACAGAAAAGCTTGGCAGTGGCTCTACAAAAGTCGGGTTAATTTTTCTCCGCCAATGAAAAAGGTTTTAATTGTATCAATGGAATCATTAATAACAAAAAAATATTGATTAATTTAAGTCCAACATGCCTTACCTTCAGACTTGCAATCGATAAGACCTGGATTCAAATTAATACAAGATAATGATTCAAAACATTTTCCTAAGCTTTGCTAAGGTTCTTGGGAGAGCTTGACAGGGGAGAGAAAACAGTGTCAAAAATCGAAAGACGAACTCAGCGAGATTGTTGAGATAAATAACATTGGAAGTCATCAATAAGTTGAGCAATAGAATGCCTACAGATTGCCGTTCAAAGTATTCCAAGTATGAGGTGAGTATTTGTATAAATAAGGTTCACTTAGTTATTTGACAAAATAAACAAAGATTGGCGAAGCTTATTTGCGATAAATGTTGATTATTTAATCGAAAGATGCAAAAAGTTTCTCTCACAGAATGCACTGTCCGGAAACTTATTGCCGGCAGTGTATTTGCATGAGGACATTTTCAGAAATGCATGAAATTTGAGTTTTTACGGCTTTTATTTTGTCCATTAATGAAATGTGGATTCTTATCACATCCGCGATATGAGAGGACTTCCGGTGCCTCTACTGTCACGTATTGTTCCAGTCTTTTCACAACAAGACCGACTTAACGTAAGTATTTGAATAGCTTGAGTAGGATGGCTGGGAAATCTGTGACGGAGTTCAAGTTGAGCCAAAATCGCTTACGAATTCGGTAAATAATAATTATTAATGCGTAGAGGCGACTATTTCATCTATTTTCTTTAAAAATATCAAAACCATACTGATGTTTACCGCCAATTGCGAAATTTGGGACTCAACGTTGAAAAAATAAATCAACAGAGCATGACTTGTAATATTCTTGGAAAAACGCATACCAAATAAAAATTTAGTATGCATATGGTTGTCAAAATATTAGAATCAAATAAAATAAATAACAGCTAAGTGGCACTACAACAACTAATAAACTTTCTACTGTGTACAACACAAGTGAATAAATGTTTGCTGATAACCTTCACTTACAGCCACCGTACGATAAGTTATTTCCATCAATGTACATACGTATGTACGGATACTTGTTGCATTCTCCAAGTTTACAGGGTTTTAAATTTATCTGGCTCTGTATTGTTCAGAGGCCCATAGTCTGGTAGGCAAAAATACAACAAGTTGTGCATACATGAACGAGTTTATTATATGTTTAATTGATAAACGAATTGAGTCCATTTGAATTTGATTGCTAGAACAAAAGAAAAGATTTGAGGAGAATATTCTCAACATGACTATAAATAGTTATGTTGCAGGCGAAATATTTTATTGCACAAGGGATGCCTTTGTTATTAGAGTGGTCCACTTCATATGGAGAGATTAATCTTTTTTTTTCGTAAAACAAGAAATAAAATAAAGGTTTTCTGAAATGTTTCGCAATCAACCTTGGGGGATTTTCAGATGTCTAAGAAATATGAATATAAAAATCTATAAGATTAGTTTTGAACACAATATAAAAAGACGTTTCTTAGGACTGTAATAGAATTGTAAAATAACAATAAAGTGTTTGAAATACACTGCAAACCACCAGGACGAAGCTACATAAAAAAGACAAGAGATTTAACTTCGAAGTTTTTTTTGTCGATTAATAATGGGTATGCTCGCCATTTTCCTCTAGTAGACGGTTTTGAATCGAATCATAAAGTTGTTTAAAATATTCAAATGTTGTCTATTACGTTAAAGTCCGGTCAATAGGATACACTTTTCTGAGTGAGCAAACATCAGAAAGGAAAACGCTTTCTTTGTTGCTCCAAGCGACATGTTCTGCAGAATTCATTCGAAGCTCTTTTTCCACCTGCTTTAGACAAGGTTTCATTTTAATTTTTCTGCGCTGGAAAGTAACAATTCGTTTATTTGTTTTACTGACGGTCGTTTTGTCAGCTAACACCACACTTTAAAACCTTATTTTAGTCGCTGGTTGGTCTGAAATTGAATTAAGCCGCGAATTTAATCGGTTTTTTCGGAATGTTGTTGCTTCGGATGTGAGTCCTTTTTGTTATTTTTTCCTATAGTTTGGGAATCAGCAAGATAATAGTTTTTAACAGTCTTACTTCTATTCAACCTTCTTGTTATTTCTGTATCTGTTATTCAGTATGCAGTATTTCAAAATATTGTATGTAAACCAATATTTGGAAATACAATTGGAATGACTACCTATAGGTCAATTTTAAATTCTAGCCACCAGGCTAGATTGGGTAGAAACTAACACTTAGACTAATGAAGGTTAAGACTTTTTTTTTATTTAAGTTTGTAATTATTAATTTCTTAAATGAGGACTTTTTGAGCCTTCACATTTTCTTCTCGAACTGAAAATAAAAAATTGTAAAATATCTCAAAAAATATATGTTCTAGCCTTACTATTATAAAATATGTAATGAGAGTAATGTAATGTAATTTATTATTTTCGCGTTATTATCTTGTTTCTCTTTAAGAAAATTTAATTTATTGTAGAAATAAAAAAAAATGTGGAACTTTTTTCTATTGAAATAAAAAACTATTGAAGGAAAACAGTATCTCATTGACGCATGCAAAGAGAATGATTTTACTTTCGAATTGCAAGACTTGAAGCAAAACTTTATGACGTTTCTTTGGCTTATTATTCAGTCTTTTTTCAACAAAGGAAAATCCCAAGAACATCTCAATAATATCAAATAAATTTTCAAAACTCGATGTTCGCCATATTTAATCCGCTATTTTCAATTTTCAAAATTTGATGTTAAATTTGTGATAAGCCACTACCAAAAGACCTGTATATTGAATTTAATGAAAATCTGTGAAATTTTTAAAATTTGCTGTTCGCCATATTGAATTTAAAAAATCTGATTTTAATCTCATTATCAGTGACGATAAGAACCCCTTGGTAGCCCGTGCAATTTCACGAAAATCTGTACGGTTCTCAGTTTCAGATTTTCAGAATCTGCACTGTAAAAAATCCGCCATTTTGAAAAGGTTTTCACAGATAACGATCAGCAAAGTAAAGTTCAAATGTAAGTTCAAACATTCCAATCAAAAAAAAATCATGGTTTTATTGGAAAATAAATGTCCTTTAATTTTAAGAATGAGGTTTAAAATTGCACAAAAAAATAGGTTCTTTGGGTGTTAATGGGTTAAAATAAAATAAATAAAAATGTCCTCGATGTGAACTTCTGGCTCTAAAATTTACAAGGGAAAAAAAGTACCAGAGTACAATGGTTTATTCTACTGACTTTATGGTTCTTGCAACGAGTAAGTATATGCGGGTCGCTAGCAAGTTTCACCGGTAGTTTTAAACTCTACTTAGGTAGGTGGGTACGTAGGCTGGGTGGCTTTCAACACACATATGTTGGATTTACTTAGTCGTGGAGAAAACCATTGTATTGCCACTGGAACCTGGAAACATTTTCATTTCTGGACGAATAGCCTTATGTTTTCGACATCCATTCCCGATTTGTCCGCAAGTTCGTTTAAGTCGCTGTACTTTTCCTCTGCACTGCAACCTACAGCAATTTAAGATCAATGTGCACTCTCCCTTCTCTCCCTTCTAACTTTCCTTCTGCTCGTGCTGTGTGAGCTAACTATAAGGGTCCAACCAATCTCTTGAGCACGTGCAACATTTAAAAAAAATGTTATGCTCACATTCTTATGAAGACTAGACCTGGACAATTGCAGGGTATATCCACTTTCGATTTCAACATGCATCTGCTACAGTGGTCATTGTATGGTAGTCCTAATTTTGCGCGTGTCTGGATAACTCCTGCTTAGACTGAGGATGGCTGTGGTTTTCCAAAGGTCCATTATGGGCCATGTTTGCCTCGCGTAATGGCAGGTGTTGAGGTAACTCTATCTCCCAAAAGCCTCGCTTAATGCCATCTCTGGGATTTTGCTTTTCAGTGTTTCAGTTGGCACAGAAACATTTGAGAAGTTGGACTCATTAAATGTTCTGAATAACTCATCTGCTACATGCAGCAGACACTTACTAATCTCAAAATTGGTAATTTGAGTGCATTTATTGCTGCTTGACTATGGGTGTTGATTACGATACTCTCTCCAGATCTCGTTCTTACAATAGCCAATCAGCGGCTTCATGAATTGCCGTAATCTACATACTACAATAGTTCGGTAGCCTACAGAACTGACTATTCTAAAGTTGTTCCAAAAGATACTTCATAAACAGTCTTAGACCAATCTGTGTAGATTTCCTTATCGTTGTTACTGCTTTGTCCCATATTTATTTCCCACTGCTATCTGCACGGGATTTTCGTTCTATATTCAATGTTGAAGTCTAAGATTGCGGTTAGATAGGCTGCAGATTCTTAGATTTGATCCGCGTCTCACATAACTGCGATTATTATGAGTAGAGTAAAATGCGCGTTTGGCGCACGGTACGCCAACTCATTTATGCGTAAGATTTCTAAATGGGGTTTGGGTGTTGTTAGTCTTTGCATAAATATCAAAGACATGAGCCTCGTCAAATGCCGTGTTTGACTAAAAAAAAAACTCTTTAGTAGGCTTAGCAACTTAATATAGGGTGTAATAAATAATTTGAAGAATTGGAATAACAACCACAAATATGAGCAGATAGTCTTGTCAGCCACATCTTACAGATGATGTCCAAACAAATAATGATAAAGATGGGCACACCATTATTTCTTGTTTGTGTAACGCAATGAAAACGTGCAAAGATTCTTACTATTCATGATAAAAGCATCGTTTCAGATACAGGGTGGTGCAAAAGTAATGCTTAAGCGTGAATTGGCAGCAATTTTTTCGACTGAAGTGGGAATTAACTCAGTCGCTTCCTATGACTTTGGTTACGAAATCATCCTCTACTTGTTTCAGGTTTTACAGAGCACGGGAGGTAATAAGCCTCATTTGACAGCCAGCAGGCAACAATCGGTCTGCATTTTATAAGGGAACATTTTAAGATCTTTTACTAATTTGATTTACGGGACGTCTTCTGTGAGCATCGTTATCTCCTCGATGTTTGTGAACTCTAGGACGTCCTCGAACGAACAATACGACGCAAGACATTTCTTTCAACATGTTTGCGGGCGGGACCCAGTAAGCACGAAATGCTTAACAAAATGCTAAATTGTTCGGGCACAAGGTGGACATTCCCAAAAAGATGCAGGGTGTCCTGGTGACAGATTAATGTTTTCAAATGAGAAAAAAGAATCGAAAGGCTTTTTTTTAGTTTGCTATCCATATTTTATTTCTAACAATTATCTCGTCCAAACGCCAAACGTAAGTTTCACTGCGACAAAAAATGTAGGGGCTTTTAGTTTTCCATTCGTCCCGTTCGTATTTGAGGGGCCCAGAAGCGTCAACTTCGCTTACTTACATGGCCATTCACATCGAAGTGAGCCTCGTCGTCTAAAATATGCACACTATTCGATGGTCCTCGTTATTCTTCTACGTCCTGCTAATCGGTGTTCAGAACTGATGAAGTTTCGCACAAATTTTGCTCAATCGCCAAATATTATGAAGCGAACAAAACTAAGAGGGGTTGGTGTGTTGAAATACATTTTTTTTGTTGTGAATTCTTAGTTGCGCTTTTTCAGCTTCCTTACGTTTAGAATCTTGGATTAGGCTGAAAACAAACCGGATCAAACAAAACTTTTGTTTGCATTTCGTGTGCGTTGTATTATGAGGATAAATTTTTTTCGGTGGCTGGGAGGAAACTTGAGGAATTCCCACGACAATAACTTGTAAGCTCCGGCTGTCCTCATAGGTTAAGTTAAGTAAGCTAACTTTTGGAAAAAAAAAACTTTTAATGCCTTATTTATATTCTGTGTTCGGCTTAGCATAGAATATATGTTAAAAGAATAAAAAGTCGATTAAAGGTAATCTAAGGTTTAAGAAAATTATGCAGAATAAGTGCTCTACGATGTAGAGAATCTCCCAAATATCACAATATCACAATTTAATGATTAATTCGAATCATTTCATTTGATTACATCTTACAATAAAATAATTTTAAAATTTCCCCAAGTATCATAAAATGTTTAGGTTGTTTGGCAAACGTTCCAATAATTTTTAGATATTCCGTACCTCGAAAGGAAAAAAAGGAACACTTATAGGATTACTTTGTTGTCCGTCCGTTTGTCTGTCAAGAGCCTTTTCCTCAGGAACTCGTGGAGGTATCAAGTTGGAATTTTTATCAAATACTCAGGTCTACTGTCCCTTGGAGCTATGATTTTGTTCAAAGGATTTAATTTTGGAAATTGTTTCATTAAGTGTAGTAAATTTATTTATTTTTTCTACATTTTAACAAAAATCAAACTTCTAAGCCAACGCAATCAAAAGATTCAACCTTTTAACCCGCATATTTTCGACACTCGCAAGAGAATCAAAACCTAAAGGGTACTTCCCGTGAACTCAGAATCTTGAAATTTGGTACGAAGCAACGTCTTATAGCACAGATGAAGGAAAAATTGCGAAAATCGTAAATTTTTAGTTACATCATATAATAAAAATATTTTTAATAATTATAAACTTATCATCCTTTTTCTTGTGAATACGTAGAGATATCAAGTTGAAACTCATATCAAATACTAAGATTTTTATTGCCTTTAAGCTGTGAGAATTAATTTAAATAAAAAGGTACAACCATTAATACCGCATATTTTGAAACTCGCAACTACTTGCAAGGGAATCAAAATCCAATTTTAAATTGCGTTAACGCAATGACCGCGAATTATCTTTACGTATGGGGAGGGGATAACATTTTTTCAAATAGCTTGTCATATTATAATGTTGTAAAACATTATCAGACAGCTTGCTTGCATTTTTCCTACAATAATTTATCTGGCAAGGCTGCTGCAAGGCAAGTGTATGTATTTCAGTTATATTATAAAATAAATGATATGTTTTAATATTAAATAAAGAATTACTGATACGATAGAGACCTTTGTCTCTAAAAGTACCATAACTATGACTCGATCGTCGTAATGGGTGAACTTTTACTTATATACTACTGTGTCCAAAAAATAAGGTGACATATGAATTTAAACTGCGCGCATTGAAGGATTTGGAAATTTTTCTTTCTTCTTAGGTTGGTAGTACTGTCAGTGACATCTATGCGAAATTTCATGCCAAATTATATTCGTAGTGTTTGAGATACGCGTCGTTTTGTGAGCTGCTAAAAGTGAGTTTTTCGTTTTTTGCGATGTCGAAATTTATTGAGCAAAGAATTTGCATTAAATTTTGTTTGCGGAATCAATTTTCTGCTGCGGATACGTTGAGGATGGTGCAGAAAGCCTTTGATGATGAGGCTATGTCTAAAAAAAATGTTTACAAGTGGTATAGTGAACGTGTCGAAGACGAAGAGCGTTCTGGGCGACCATCAACCTCAACCGATGAAGCTCACGTCCAACAAATCAAAGATTTGGTGTTGAAAAACCATCGATTAACGATTAGAGACCTTGCTGATGAAGTTGGCTTATCGAAAGGCTCAGTCAATACCATTTTGAAGGATGCTTTGGGCCTCAAGCGCGTCAAATCTCGACTGGTACCGAAAACATTGAATTTTTTGGAAAAAAAGGCGTCGCGTTGAAGTGTGTGAAACAATGCTTTCCGACTACCAGGAAGTCATGAAACGCATTATAACTGGCGATGAGACTTGGATCTATGCTTACGACCCCGAAACAACCGATCAATCGAGCCAATATCGTACCAAAGGAGAGCCGAGACCAAAAAAACCGCGCCAAAGTCGCTCAAAAATCAAAGTCATGTTGACTGTTTTCTTCGATTTTCGTGGTGTTGTGCTTTATGAATTCCTTTCAACCGGCCAAACAGTCAACAAGGAATATTATTTGAACGTTATGCGTCGTTTGCGTAACGCTATTCGCCTAAAAAGGCCGGAATTGTGGAAAGACAATTCTTGGTTTTTACACCACGATAATGCACCATCCCATACCGCACTCGTAATTCGTGATCATTTCGCCAAAAACTCAACCCATATCGTTCCGCAACCACCGTATTCACCTGATCTGGCGCCGTGCGACTTCTGGCTGTTCAACAAGCTCAAAAGACCGCTCCGGGGACACCGTTTTGATACGATAGAGGAGATTCAAGCCGCAGCGAAGACGGAACTGAAGGCCATCCCGGAAAGTGACTACAACCAGTGTTTCAAAGATTGGAAAATCCGTTGGCATAAGTGCATTGCATCGGGAGGGGATTACTTTGATGGGGATGAAATTGATTTGGAAGAATAAATAAAGAATTTTCAAAATAAATACAATGTCACCTTATTTTTTGGACACAGTAGTACAGTTTGTCAAGCAATTGTTTTGACAAAGCAAGAAAAAATATCATCTATATCTTTACCATACAATAAAATTACTTTTATGATATTTTCCTTAATTTTTTTTATGCATTTTGTTTCGTTACGGTATCTGCTAACGATCAGGTACAAAATACTGCACATTTTTTAAGGAGTAAAAAGAAAAAACCAGAAAAACCAAAGATACCCAAAAATTAGACTGTCAAAAAATTGTTTTTACACTTCCTTGTTCGTGCAGCGCAATGCATTTACCCTTATGAGTTCTTTTTAATTTCAAGTAAACTATAAATAGCTGCCCAGTTAGAATCTACTCAACATTTGCAGTTAATTCATTGTGATTTAAAGTTGCCTGGCAAAAGAACGTCATTCGAAGTGGTTCAGTTGGTATACTATAACCATTGTATAGGAAAAAGTTTTCAAGAATTGTCCGAGATGTCTTCCTTGGCGAGACAAACGGTTTATAATATTTTAAAACGTGCAAAAAACGAAAATAGACTGGAGCTAAAGTCGTCGAGGGGCCTCCAAGCAAATCAGTCAGATCGAACAGGACGCATTTTGCTGAGGAAAGTAATGGATAACCCACATATTTCGACGAGGATCCTTGCGGGTGAACTTAAAGTTAAAGAAGAGTGTGGTGTCGAGGTTTCGCACGAAACAATCAGGCAATTCTTGACAAAGAAGAAGTATCAATCAAGAGTTGCTCGCAAAAAGCCGCTCCTTTCAACACAACACATAGAAAAGCGATTATCTTTCGCTACGATGCACATTGGCAAACCAAGATGAGACCGATGAGACCAAAATTATGCTGTATTACAACGATGGACCCAGTAGAATATGGCAACAGCCATTGAAAGCCTTGGAAAACCGTAACATTATTCCAACAGTTAAATTCGGAAAACTTTCAGTCATGGTGTGGGGGTCTATTTCGAGCAAAGGAGTTGGAGATTTAGCTTTTATAGATAACACCATGGATGCGCAACAGTATTTGAATATTTTGAAGAGCCATTTGATAAATAGCGCAAATAAATTTGGTTTAAATGTTGACAACAAACCAAAATTCAAATTTTACCAAGATAATGATCCGAAGAATAAAGCGCATATGGTGAAGATGTGGCTTCTTTTCAACTGCAGCAAAGTATTGGATACGCCTGCCCAGAGTCCTGATTTGAACCCCAACGAAAATTTGTGGGTCTACTTGAAGAAAAAAGTCGCCAAAAGACATCCAAAAAGCCGACCAACGCTTATAATTGAAATACAAGAGGAATGGAATAAAATTCCAAGCGATTATGACATGCAGAACTTAATTTATTCCATGAAACGAAGGCTACAAGCCATGGTAGACGCCAAAGGTGGCCATACAAAATACTAATGTACCTTATACTGCTAACTTTCCGTCTCTTTCAATAAAAATATGTGATGTAAAAACAATTTCTTGACAGGCTCATTATTGGGTATTTTTGGTGTTTCTTTTCGATTTCTGTTTATTGTTTTGAAAATGTACTATATTTTATAACTGTTTGTAAGAAGATACAGTAATAAAATAAAATGCAATAAAAAAAATTAAGTAAAATATCAAAAAAGTACTTTTTTTCGCATGGAAAGGATATATCCTTATCCTTATGATTTTTTTGCTTTGCCAAAACAATTCCTTGACAAACTGTACCTTAAGGTTTGTACGGAACCCTCGGTGCGCGAGTCCAACTCGCGGTTTTGTTTTCATTATTGTTTCGTTCATAAGAAAAAATTAATAAAACATTATGTTTATTACGATTTTTTTTTGGAAAAAAATTGACCTCAAAATCACAAATTAGCAAGGGCAAGAAAAATGGAACACTAATGAAAAAAATCGCCATCTGAGCAACCAAAGAAGATGTCAACATTTTTTAAACGCAGTTACAAAGCGGAGGAACAAAGTTTCTATCATAAGTATCAACAGAGAACTAATTGTTAGAATGGGTCCAAGTATAACAAAGTAAACGTTTTCGTAAATCATCGATAATTGAGTTCAACCTTGAAGTAAGACCATTATTTTAGAACTATATTTTTCTAAGAAAATACCTAAGAATTATCCCTTAAAAAACGAATATCGAGAACGTTTCCTTATGTTGGCTTGTCTGTCTGTCGGGTCCTCTGGTTAGTTCCAAAGAAAGTGGGTTTCAAACATCCGAAAGGAAATTGTTTTGTAGGTCAAGGTTTGTAAACAGCAATATTTCCAAGATAAGCAATAAACATCATATCAAAGCAAAGTTTGTACGCAATAAAAAGTTTAAATATTGTAAACTCACCTCTCGCGCAAGGGCATTATTGTCGACACTTTCATTGGTATCTTAACACTGTCGGAGTCACTGCTCTCGGACAATCTATCTGAACTTTTGCCAATTGGTCGTTTGACCTTTCTCTTCTCTGGCGGAACGGCTATCAAGTGTTTACCCATATTTTCAATTTCACTAAAGTGCCCATCGCCCTCGCCATCGGCTTCAGCCGACAGCTCGAGCGAACACGAAGCCATTCCATCGCCTCCCGCAAGTCCACCACCGATTCCATTCCCACAAAGTCCTCCTCCTCCTCCTCCAGTTGCCGAAGAAATGCCCCCATTATGTAATGCAGTAAATGTGCCGCCAATTGTTGGTCCAAGTTTGGTATCCCGGTATGTGCCATCCAATGAAATGTTCGATAAAAACGAGATCGCAGCCAATCTGCGCCTGTATCTCGTCTTATTTAGAGAACTTGCCATTAGGCAGTAAATAGTTGGATGGTCAGGATCTAACTTCTCTAAGTACAACGTTTTTCAAGGTCTTTGCTTTCTTTTTGAATGGGAGACGCTGGCTCGCCTGTTTTTTTTTTTTTTTTTTTTTTTGAATTAGACTGGTAAAAGGGTTGACTTATTTTGATGACAAACTTTTTTTTGGAACTATCACAAGAGCTCTATAGTTTTGTACAAAACAACACACAAACGTTTATAACTCATTTTGAAGCTTTATAATAACACACTCTCTTCGCAAAAAAAAAAAAATTATACGATTAAAAAATTTTGAAAACAAAACAAGAATAACTTTTCGATTTCCCGACAAAACGCCAGGCAATTTATATCATTGGACTTTTTGCTAAGTGGGCACTTTATAACCAAATTAGGCAATTGACTACGGTTTCCCTTTGTTGTTGCTTATGGATTTTCTTTTTTACGGGAATGTCTTAATGACAACGTGTATTAAGCGAATCGCGAATGTGGTGATTTATGATGATACACTTCACGATTAAACACTTTTATGTTGAAATTTATTTCTATTAATTGTCGATTAAATATGGCGATGTGTGTAACGAAGCTGAGAACGTGATAGATTGAAAAAAAAATACCATCGTTTTGCCAAATATATAGAAAGGGTATGTGGACTCAAGTGACAGATGACAGCTGCGTACGAAGGGGTATTTCGAAATGTGGACCGTATCAGTGGAGGAAGTTGGACCAATCAGAAAAGTAAACACGGTTTTTCATTTCGTTCTTATTAGGTTGGAACATTACTAATTTTTGTCCAGAGAGGGCGTTGCAAATTGTTTACAAATTGAATACATTCTATTCCCAATAAGAAATTTTCATCAATAATTAAATAATTGGGGCAAATTGTGGGACGTGAAAATGAAATGTTCCAACTGAAAGGTTGTGTTTAAAGACACGATAAGCATAATCTTTAATATGTTAAAATGTGTACTCATGAAATAAGTAAAATATATTGAATCGTAACTGAGTCTTTTCGTAACTCATACAATATTTATAATACTGTTTCTTTCTATACGAATAGCCAGCATGTTCCTGACCGAAACAGGATTAGCAGCCGAAGCCGAAATCGAAATCGAAACCTATTTTGTTAAAATTTTAAGTGTATACCAAAATTTATGTATGCATACTTAAACGTAAACGTTATCCATTCATTTTTGCGCGAGAAAAAAACACAATCAAGTCGGCCAACTGGCGACGATACGTCACTATTCAACTCACATGAAGTTAACTTATCTAGTCAGACAACAAACAAAGTTTGTATTGGTAAGACTCAGTGCAATCTCACCAAGAACTAGAGCTGACTTTGGTTACTCCGCAATTTTTGGAGAATATTTCCCCTCCGCAACACCAGGCCCACCTGTCGTGAGCGACTGACAATGTTCCGATCGTGAGGAGTGTGGTGCTGGTTTCCCGATATCGGAGGGCTCCAGTCGAAGCGTCAAAACGTCATAAGTGTATCTATTTAAGTTATCTTAGACTAGAACTCTCCTTCTCCAATTTACTTGAGCGCAAAGTAGCTGCTATGTAAGAGCATTTCTGATGAGGAAATATTAATTATCACTGACAGCCTAGCCACAGCATCTAAGCTTGTCAAGGAACGCCGGGGATCCATTAAGGGAACATTTTTTTTAATATATCAGTCTGTGCGTCTTGTACATAATGTAGACTTGAACTAAAGAATTCCGGAACCAAGTTGTTTCTCGTTTTTAAAACAAATAAAAGGAAGTTCAATGTTGAAACGCTGCTTGATATACAAGATAACACAAGAATGAATATTTATTGCCATGCATCTAGTTTTATTTTCATTTGTGTCGAGTTTATTATTAGCCTGAAGCCAACTGCAAAGATTTGATAAGTCTACAGATTTTTTGAATATATAAGGAACAACAAAGGACCTAATATAGTATTCTCAGCTCCCAACAGCACACCATTCAAACTATAGTTCATTGTGTACGGTTCGTTTAGAATGATTCAAACCACTAACATAAGTTCATTATTCATTATACCATATATGGCAAGCTAAGCAACTATGATTGCGCCAAAATTATCAAACCAATCCTTTTATGTTTAGTTTTAATGCTTGCTTAATCTTTTTACGTATTAACATAAATTCACTGTGAGCAATTGGCTTAATGTTAGACCTTCTGGGCTAGGTCTTTAAATCGCCTAGTCTATTTGTACTCCTCGCAAACGTGTTGATTCTAAATTCTGTTCAACGGCTTGTCTTAGTGTCCAACACCAACATATTCTGTTATTCTGGACGAGTTTCCAGTCGGCTTGTGATTTATTTCTCGCATGAATTTTCGATAAAATATATATTATATTATATTTTCTCAAAAAGTCTGCTTTAAAAAACTCTCTATTTTTGAAACTTTTATTAATTTTTATAGACATTTTTTAAGTCAGCTTTTTCATTTCTCATTGTAGCTTTGATTGTATGCTTTGAATAGGGTTCACAAAGCGAACGCTGCGGGCCGGCCTCTTATGGTAAATTTTCACTTGGATCAGAAGCCATCTAGTTGAGAGTTTTGATTTCAGAAGATTTTGAACACTTCAGAGCATCACTGAACATACCAAATTATTTCAAATGACGTTTCTTCTGACATTTGTATTCATTTGACATTTGCAGCCAAACGTATAATTAAAGCAATATTGCAAATTTACATAAATAATTTAGGCCGACTCAATGGCAAAATCGGCGGAACAAATACAAATGGACATCGACTTTGTAAGTTTTTCCAAAAACAGAAAACAAACATCTGCATAACTTTGTTTGTATTATAGCCCGAAGAAGATGTGCCTTACGAGGAAGAGATACTCCGCAATGCGTACTCAGTTAAACATTGGCTGCGTTATATTGATCACAAGGCGAAGGCGCCCAACTTTGGGGTTAATATTGTTTATGAAAGAGCCTTGAAAGAGTTACCTGGTTCGTATAAGATTTGGTACAACTATCTCAGAACCAGAAGGAAGCAAGTACGTGGAAGATGTGTCACCGATACTATGTTCGAGGAAGTCAACAATTGTTTTGAGCGGGCTCTAGTTTTCATGCATAAAATGCCAAGAATCTGGATGGACTATGGTGCATTTATGACAAGTCAATGTAAGATAACGAGAACGAGGCACGTTTTCGACAGAGCCTTACGTGCTCTTCCAATAACACAACATCACCGTATTTGGCCACTTTATTTGAAGTTCTTGAAGCGTTTCGATATCCCAGAGACAGCTGTCAGAGTGTACAGGCGTTTTCTAAAGCTCTGCCCTGATGATGCAGAGGAATATATTGAATATTTGATTGATGTGGGAAAATTGGATGACGCAGCCCAACAACTGGCCACAGTGGTGGACAATGAGAACTTTGTGTCAAAACATGGCAAATCGAATCACCAATTGTGGAATGAACTATGCGAACTGATTTCCCAAAATCCAGACAAAGTGCACTCCTTAAATGTGGACGCTATTATTCGAGGAGGCTTAAGGAGGTAAGTTGTTCATTTTTAATTAAATTCTTGACAGCAGTTTTGTTATTCATACGTGTAATGTATCAGCAATGGCTTCCAAAAAGTGCATTCACTCCATAAAAAGGCACAAGCGAATTGATAATCAGTGGGGGATTTGCATTTTTGGCCTCGCCATAGACCCCGTATTAACATACATCCCTTTCTCAGATGCCATCATATATGTAGGTACGTCATATGAATTTAATTTCTTGCCAACTTCAATCGAAATTGATTCAGAAATTGACATACGTCGTGACAAAATAACATTGATCTCTGTCCAGTAAAGTATTTTTTCAACGTTGCTTCTATCGTTCATATGCAGGACAGATAATTTCCAGTAATTTCCTTCTTGTTTGTAAATCTGATTGATTAAAAAGAAGACAAGGTCCACAAAAAACACACAATCCAATACTTTCGGTATAGTTGACAACATTCGCGGAACTTTTTCGCCACTAAGCAGCTGACGTCGAGTTAGTGTTTTCGACAACAGTCGCGCCTCATCTTTGTAAATCCGTTCATTCTTGGAACAATCATTTGTGATCCCTCCTGGTACCAGTGGGACTTCTTCGGTTTTTGTTTTTTTTCCACTTGCCTGCCATCTGTACCAGCGTTTGAAGATACTGAAAAATCATCAGTTCATGTAGCACCACTACCACTTTTTTATCTACTGTTGCAGACATGTTATATCATGGGTAGAGACTTAAATAAATTTCCATATTCTCCACACGAAAGTAAAGACATTTTTCAGCTTCTATTTCGTAGTTACATGCTATAATTGCAAGAATTGTCTCAAGTAGATGAATCAGAGCTTCGTTGAGAATACCATCGTGGAAAACTTATGCAAAAAATGTTCGAGCAGCTTTCTTTGATGGGATCAATTTCTCATATCTCTCTGTCTTGAGAACTTGACGTGCTCTCATAGCATTGATGCCGAATTCATCTCATCTGATGTTGCCTTGCAAATAAAATATTTTTCAGACGGTTTATTTTCAGTTAGGGCATTACAAACATTGTCATCAATCATTGACTGAATCATTTGATGCATTATCGAGATGCTTTCGCCTCTAATTTGTGTTTGACTTGGCACTTTCTCTCGTATTTGGCTTTGAATTTTTCTTAAGCAATTCTACAGAATCTTGCTGAACATGGCCAGCGATTTTCCCATATAATTGTCCATATTTATTATTTACAAGTCTTGAGGGTACTATTGATATAATAAACATATTTTCCTCTGTGCTACTTGGACTTCAAATGGTTGCTTGTATTAGTCTTGACCCGAGAGCCATCAGTTCCCCATTTGAATATTTAAGTGAAATTTAAAACACCTATGTCTAATCTTTCTTCGAGAATTTTTTTGCAAATTCTTGTTGCAGGATGGCCCAAAGGAGTAACCAGGTATACTTCCGCCGGTATTTTGGTAACTTTAACTTATTTCCAACAGTCATAGAAAGGGTATGCATTGAATCCTGTCTTAAGCCTCTTGTTGACGGTGAAGCTGATTAATAAAGCAGCATCACGTTTGCAACTATCGCTCACATTTAATTGTGCAGCGAAAATTAATTCATCTTGACTGCAGTTATTTAACAGTTAAACATTCCTTCTCTTTGAATTGAATTGAAGTTTTCCTTAAACTTTTCTGCGGTCTGCCACTCCTAGTCCTTGGTTTTGAAGGATTTTCTGCTACCACGAGCATGCCGAAAGTTCGTAATCTTGTTAAAAACGGGTCTAAACCTCTTTCCTTGCGCACATTCTTTTATCAAAAATGATAAATGCTCCTCCTGTTCTACGTTGATAACTAAGTCATCTTCACAAAGTTTATTATTTCATTTAATCGGCCTTTTGCCAAAATAAAAAAAAAATATATATTTTTTCTCTGCATGCGGAAATCTATCAAGAATAATAATAATAAAAATAGTTTCGATTGCAGATTGTAATATTTCAAATTGCGTTTTCAATTTGATTATTCAGAGTTTCGGCATCATTCACTACAGCTCCGTCCCCGTCATTGCTTGCGTCAGCATCACGAACAATTGTTTCGGGATCAGGTACTTCTGTGCCTGTTATTCCGTCATCATTTTGAACAATTTTTGCACAGTGGAGTTCCATCCTATACCCACGCTAGTCGAACAGTGATATCTTGTAGTCCTCCTTTTTGTTTTTTTCCCAAACCGTCAAAATCTTTGTTTATATACGATGCTTGTAGTGCACTTTTAAATTTTAGACTATACCCATGTCCATCATGTTAGGAGGGAAATACTTAAGTTAGAAGAGTTTAAGCTTACACTTATCAATTAGGATCAATACCTTCCGCTTATATATTCCAAATTGTTCATCCAGTTTCAAAAGCCAATTTGAAAAAATGTATGACGTATAGAACGTTAGATGATGTTTTGACTGAAATCTAATAAATTCAAGAGTTAACTTCAAAACAGACCAAAAAATTCAATCGGATAAATATCGCTAAATCAAACTCGTATCCCTTAATCTATTTCTTTTTGTTTTGCCAGATACACGGATCAATTGGGTCATTTGTGGAATTCCCTGGCTGATTACTATGTTCGCAGTGGTCTATTTGATCGAGCTAGAGATGTATACGAGGAAGCTATCCAAACAGTGACAACGGTTCGCGATTTCACGCAAGTCTTCGATGAGTATGCTCAATTCGAAGAAGTCAGTTTGAGTAAACGCATGGAAATGGTAGCAAACGATATGAATGCGAATGAAGATGACGATATTGATATAGAATTGCGTTTGGCACGTTTCGAATATCTCATGGAACGCCGCCTTCTCTTATTAAATAGTGTGCTGCTGCGTCAAAACCCACACAATGTACCCGAATGGCATAAAAGAGTCAAACTGTACGAATCGAAGCCACACGAAATAATCAATACTTACACGGAGGCAGTCCAAACAGTTCAGCCCAAACTAGCAGTTGGCAAGCTGAACACGCTGTGGGTCGAATTTGCTAAATTCTATGAAAGCAATGGCCAAATAGACGATGCTCGAATTGTTTTTGAGAAGGCCACCCAGGTGGAATTCGTTAAAGTCGATGAACTTGCATCGGTTTGGTGTGAATGGGCCGAAATGGAAATCAGGCAAGAGAATTTCGATTCAGCCTTAAAATTGATGCAAAGAGCCACAGTCATGCCACAGCGTAAGGTGGCCTATCACGATGAAACTGAAACCGTACAGATGCGTCTATATAAATCACTAAAAGTCTGGTCCATGTATGCGGATTTAGAAGAGAGTTTCGGGACATTTAAAACGTGCAAGGCGGTCTACGATCGGATCATTGACCTTAAGATTTGCACTCCGCAAATCATCATAAACTACGGACTTTTCCTGGAAGAGCACAACTACTTTGAAGAAGCATTCCGAGCGTACGAGAAAGGAATCGCGCTTTTTAAATGGCCAAATGTATACGACATCTGGAACTCGTATCTTACGAAATTTCTCAAAAGGTATGGAGGCTCAAAACTCGAAAGAGCCAGGGATCTTTTCGAACAGTGCTTGGAGAATTGTCCCCCCGAATTGGCTAAATATTTTTATCTTTTGTATGCTAAGCTGGAAGAAGAACATGGCTTGGCTCGTCACGCAATGGCAGTCTATGATCGCGCTACTAATGCCGTGAAACCCGAGGAAATGTTTGAAATGTACAACATATTTATTAAGAAGGCAGCGGAAATATATGGTCTTCCGAGGACACGTGAGATCTATGAAAAAGCCATTGAAGCGTTACCCGAAGAACGAATGCGAGATATGTGTGTCCGATTCGCGGAGATGGAAACCAAACTTGGAGAGATTGACCGAGCAAGAGCAATTTACGCACATTGTAGCCAAGTGTGTGATCCTCGCATTACAGCAGAGTTCTGGCAGACTTGGAAAGAGTTCGAGGTACGTCATGGTAATGAGGACACTATGCGTGAAATGTTGAGAATAAAACGCTCGGTACAAGCAACGTACAATACCCAAGTGAACATGATGGCAGCACAAATGGTGACGTCTGGCACAGTGGTGGATCCAAATGTTAAGGATGGAATGAGACTGTTGGAGGCGAGAGCCGCAGAAATGCTGAAGCAACAGCAGCAAAACGAAAAGATTGCAGCAGCTCTTAAGCCGCAAAATACAAATATAATGTTTATTCGCGGCGAGACTCAGGGTGTAGGCGACAAGGATCGTGTTATCAATCCGGATGAAATAGATATTGGAGAAAGCGACGAAGATGACGAGGAAGAGTATGAAAATGGTGCTGAGAACGGTGAGAATGAGCCTATGGATGCTGAGGATGTCATGAAAAAAGTACGTATAGAAAAGCAGGCGATTCCAGCAAAAGTTTTCGGAGGCTTGAAACCCACATCGAAAAGCGATTCTGAAAACGAAGACCAGGATTAAGATTAACAAGAAATTTTAATATAAACGTTTTACCTAGTTTTTGGATAATCCGCTCATTTGTATAATCCTTTCCCAAAAAGTCAACGTTTTGAAACTGTATTTCAATTGTTAGTTTGATTTTTGAAACTTTGTCAAAATAAAATATAATAAAATGATGTTTTTCATTCTTCCTAATGGTCTCTTAAGATATTGCATTCCCTAGAATGTACTTTGTGTTTATAAATGGAATGCGATAAGCGACAAGCAATTCTTATCGTGCCTCTTAGCTGCTCCAATGTAAACACTAAAGGAAGGTGGCTTTTTTACTTTATTAATATTTATGCTGAATAAACTGAAAATACTGATAAACGATGGAGTTCCATCATGTATCCGCGCCTTTGAAATTACGTTTTCGAATAAGTCGGCAAACTTTTGAAAAAAAAAATCCTTGCTCACTGATATTCAAAATGTCGTCCGGTTTTTATCCTGCGACAATCTCTGATAAATTATAGCCAACATATATTGATGGGATCTCGAGCGAATTCTATAAATGTGCTCCCGATTACTATGTAGATTGTTTAATCACCCTCTTTAAGATTTAAGAATCTATACAGAAGGTCACAAACCTCAGCAGGTTAGAGATGCAGTAATTTTTTCCAGTTTTGAAACAAAGGAAACATCACTGAAGCTGGAAATTTGAGAGGAATCTCGATATTGAACATACTTTGCAAGTTATTTCCCAAGTAATGCACAGCAACCTTACCAGATGGATAAACAGCAATAATCAATTCAGTGGATTCCTAGCAATATTTCGTGATAGACAAACTACATAGACCAAGTTCTCGTTCTTTAAAGCATTGTGAAGAGCTTTATACTTAAGGAAAAGGCTGAATTTTACAAAATCAACAGAAACATTGTGAAATACAAATTATCGTCCCTGAATCTCTCATACAAGTTTATTGATATTAACATTTCATTGCCCTTTTCAATCATTAACTGGAGTCCCTCAAGGTTGTGTTCTGAGTCCAACAGCGTTTATCCTATTTTTCAACGACTACAGATGATCTCGTCTAATTTGCAGCTAATGATTAAAAAACTGGAGCTGTACTACAAGAGATGGAAGATTACAATTAAAACAAAATCGGGCTTCTTAAAAAGATCAAATATGGATGCTGGTTAATGAGTCTCTTGAAATAGTTCGGGTGCGTTGTTCTGAACATATCTAAGCACCAAAACACACACCAGGGTAAAATGCGAAAGTGGAATTAAACACGATGCATTTACTACGAAAAAATCGAGCGATCCCATTAAACACCATCTACATCGAGTCGGGTTTATGAGAAACTTAAAGGCAACTTGTGATTACATTTTGGAATCAGTGAAGAAAGAAGATAATTTTCCAGTGTGCGATATATTTGAAGGGTGGTGCCACTTGCATCTTTCGTAAACTATGCGCTTAATCTACACACATGAAAGAAGCATTGATGAAATGTTGTACAGTATTTTAGGGTCTGATAGCGACTATAGACGAAAAGCTTTTCTGCGAGAATATCTTTAGAGTTTCAGAGTCAAACACAAGGCTTATATACAAAATGCAAAATCTCCAGCTTGGGCCAAATAATAATTGAAGGGAAAAGATTAAGCTCTTGAGACCCAATGTTATTATTCATAGGGAAAACCTTTTTTTGTTCTTCAATCGTTATACTCTAAAGCCACAAGATTCTTCTTGAAATACGCTTCCTTTATTTTGAAAAAAAAAAATTCTTTCGGCGAATGAAACTTCTATAAGTTGGAGTGCATAAGCCCAATTTTGTGCACTTGCGGTCATATATAAAGACGATAACATCTACAGTCAATTTTGAGCATTTTTCTCAGTGCTCTTGGTTATTTTTACAGCTTTCTGTTTTGCAAAAAACATTCTCTTTCAATATTTATTTCACAAAACTCTGTTCTCAATTTTTCTTTTACATTTATTTTGATTCATTCACACTTTAATTTAAATACATTTTTATAATTTTTTTTGCGAAATGTTATTTTATTTTCAACACAACGATATTTTCAATCAGGCAGACGGCAGAAACAGTCGAGGTCTTTTTTTTAATATCATAATATGTAAATTTTAACTTTTAAATGAAAAATATATGAACTTGTTCATCTATCTGTTTAATAAACGTTAACTTTGATGAACTGGTCATGGGACGGTATATAGTATGATAGAATTGAGAGAAGCATTCGGCGGAATCAATAAACATACAGTTGTGCATACATTCAACACACTGGAAAAGTAGTTTGTTGCCTCATAGGAGTCGCTGGTAAGCTCAAGAGTTGTTGCTGATGGTAGGTGCTCGACTCTAAAATTTCTTAGTCAATGTGTACCACCGGGCTCAATCCTTAGGATCAATTTTGTTTTGCATATTTATTTACGACACATCCCTGTTATGAAGGCATGTTCTGGTTTATTTACATACAGGCTATGTACAGCTCTATCCTGGTAGCCCATCTTAACTCATTGATTACTCATAAAACCAACATCCAAGGTGATATTTATTTTACAAAGATCTTTCAGTTTGAATCTTGTTCCAGACATATGTTTCCCTGACAATAATTTGGAGATTGTAAAAAAAATGGGGCCAAGTGTGAGTTTCACTCTCAAACGAAGGGTTCCGCATTTCCGCATCTGCTTGGCCTTGATTGTACGAATCATATCTTTAAGCTGGATAACGTTGCTATGGCTCTTCACCAAAACTTCTTCCAACATGCTTAATGTAGTGCTGTGTTCTCCAGAGCGTGGCTTCAGCATGCAAATCGCTCACAGCCTCCTGGATTAAGACCTACCTCCTGACCTCGTTAGGGGTCGCTTGTCAATATTGTTCAAAAAGACTAGTATAACTTTCCTGCGTAGGCAAAGCCTATAGTTGATTTCGATTATTTGAATATATGGTTCCGTCCTGAATTTCTACAATTTATTATTCAAGGTTTAAAATTAAAAAAAAAAAATAAAAAAAAATTTAATAAATTATATAAAAAATTTCGGTCTAGTGACCTTAGGCCACCCTGTTGTAATTTTTTTTTTTCATCCCATTTATTCTAGGAATGGTCGCCTTGTACGTAGTGTGATCAAATATACGGTGAATTATATTTGTTCGAACAAAGTAAAAAGGTTACAAAAAATTTGAGTTGATCACATCGAAAGAACTCTCGTTGCTTAGCGATCCACTTATCGCAAGCTTGATTCCATGATTGCAAGCATTTCTGGAAGGCATCTTTCGGAAGAGTCTTCATGCGCTCTGTGGCAATTGTGTCAAAGCGCATTCCTTTTAATTTTTTTTAAATTAAGACATCTTTTGGAGTTTGACTTATTTGGCACTGAAAATTGGAAAAAAGTTTCACTTAAGGGTGCAAAATTTTGTAAAAATTTGTACAGCTCATCGCTATAGCATGTTGCCGTGTCTTCTGAAAATCATCCTCCATATCTCATACAGTACCAACTCCAGCTGCTTTAAAAGGCGTCAACAAGATGCGAATCCATCCAGATGGTGCCACTCCGCATACCACTCGAGCCTCGATGGTAAACTCAAGGACAATTCTTACAGGTAAATTTAAACGCATGCACATATTTTTGGGGATACTTCAAGACTAAAGCTTACCATAACAATTACCGAACGTTCCATGTGCTGCAGGAAATTTCGGCGTGAAGTTGCCTCAATTTGTATGCGCTGTGTCCTTGCATGTTTGCCAATATAAGAGGTTCGAATATGAATACTTTGAGAGAACATGACGTCCGATATACGATATCGCAACTGCACTAACCACAACGACCAACTCCCCAAACAAGTTGACAACAAATTGTGACCTCCCATAATCAAAGACTGTTGGTATTTCGCTGTGCGTAGATTGAACTCTATTCGGCGAATGGAACCTTAAGAACAGACTCGTGCGAGCATCGGGTCAATGTTATGAGTTAACGTCACATTATTTCATAGAAAACATTCTATTTTGTGGTAGGTGATGTAGAATCACCCTTTCGGCTGCTTACAAGCAACATTTCCATTCCATAATACTCCACAAAGGAGTTAGTCGATAACATCCTATTGTTTTAGCCAGTTGATTTACTGGCAGCATGATAGTTAGTTTCGAAGGAAGATTCTTTTGGTGTAAACGAACAAACCGTCCCTAGGTTGCAATTGTCCTGGTGGTTATGGTGGTATGTGCGTTCGCACGCTTAATCGCAAATTGCAACATTTTATCCTTATAGCCGAGAATAAACAGAATGTTCAGCACCAGGAGTGAACACACCAGTAAATATGTATGGTTGATGGGTGGAACGGATATTGTGCCATTGGTACGAATTTTTTTTTTTGTGTTGAAGAAACAACTTTTGTACTACTTTGAACAGAGCCTCCGAAACGTAGTTCATGAAATAAGTGTTAGAATACAAAGAGAGAACGATTTTCCAAAACATCTTAAAGGAGACTTTGTCCTTGAAATTTTCAAAATATCTATTTTTTTAATAAGGATTCTTAATTTACATGTGAGTAGAAATAAATCTGTCGAAGCGTTCCCGGGACGTTGGAACGTTAACAATATTTTAAACGCGTTTGAAGTTGACACCGTCAGCGCGCTCTGACGGGTAACCGACGCAGCAACAAACGGCCCGGATTGAGCAGCTGGAGATGTTATTGGCTTAACGTGAGCAGAAAGAAGGGCTTGTACACATTTGTGTACAAAATTTTAAACATTTTTTTCTCTTAAACGCGTTTTTAAAAATGGCTGATATTCTCCTAACCGCAGTAATTAACATATCGACCTGAAACTTTGAGAGCATACTTAGAAAATATGTTTTCACGGAATTACGGATACATTTTTGCATTTATTATTTATCTTTTTATGTGAAAAAAAAACGAAATTTGAACTAAATGAAAAACCCAGCCGTCATTCTATGACCAAAGGGTCACAGATTGATTACATGCTTTCAATTTGTGTTTCAGATGTCAGCTGTTTACCTCCCGCGATTTGAGGACCTATTTTCGCGGAGCAGCAAAGGCTGTCATTTTTTTTTTTAAACATTCTGTAGATCATGAAAAAAGCTAATTTCCTTTAAAAACAAAATTAAATGTAAACACCTGCAATATGGTACTCCAAGGATAAAGTCTCAATTAAGGATTTATTTCAATTCAATTGAATTTATTTTAAATAAGCGGTTTGTACATTAGGAGCGTATCTTTTATAAAAAGAGAAAATATTTGAATAGATAAAGCTTTTTCGGAATTAATTATAATTTTAAATTCCATTAAACTTAAAAATTAGATAATGTTTAATTTTAGATTTAAATATAACTTCATTTTCGATTAAATTTTAATTTAAGTAGAAGGTTAATAATAATGAAATAAAGTCAATTATTTATTTCAATCTTATTTTTTAGTTTTTGTCATAATTTCTTAATTTAATTTTAATTTCACTTTAATTTTAATTTCAATTCTACTGCTGGGAAAAATGGTTGAAAATAGCAGTTTAAAAACTTACGATATACATTTGATGCGTAAGGGAAGTGAATTCCATAGTCTTGTTGCATTAACGAAGAAAAGCCGGGAAGAACTCAAGTATGTGAAACGAGGAATTATCAAATTAAAAGTTCGCAAAGAGCGAGCAGGTTGGAGATTTATTTTGTATAATGTTATGTAGGAAAATACAGTTTATTGCGTTCACATATTGTTGAAGGGTTCAGCCTAGAATACTTCTAGAGGATTGAGTTATATGAGCATCCCTAAGAAGACCATATATGTCGACCTTAGTCACTAAAAGCAACTTGCAGTTTGTATTGTAATAGCGCGTCAAGTTTACTGTATATTACCTCGGCATACGATATGATGGGAATCACAAGAGTTCGTACTAATTTACGTCGCGTTATTCGACCTACAATATTATTTATATGCTTGTCACAGGACAAGTTTCGTGTGATTATAAAACCTGGTTTGGTAACTGAATCAACTAGCTTAAGTTTGCTTTTAGCCAACCAAATGTCCGGGACTAAATTCATGTCAAATAGTGAATTGGAAATTAGGAAAGCGTGACATTTAGGACTAAACTATTGACCATTTATGTATTGCATTCAAATTTTCATTAATTTTCAAGGTTAGGTCAGGGAGATTACTAATAGGACCATACAGGTAAAGCTGGAGTTTATCAGCATATGCCGTTTATGAAAATACAAAAAAAAGGACCTTATCGTACTCTTTGCAAAAGAGATTTTAGTGTGGATTGCCTATCACCAAAGAAAACTCTTAGAGTTTGGTGGGACAGAAAACTCTAAATGAGTTTATTAGCCCACAAATCTTATTTCACTCATAAAACCTGTCTAGGATCATATCGATCTAGACTCTTTCACAACGACACATTTTCGGTAAGGATTTTTATTTTGAAGATTTTCGGAGCAAAACAATTAATTTCAAAAGAGTCTAATATTTTTGCTTTACAAAACTTTTGTAGATTTTGTAAATATTAGTTTTATTTAGAACGCATATTTTCTGCCTTTAATTAAAGATAAGAAATCTTTACTGACATCTTCAAATTCAGTAAATTAAATTTTTACCTAGCGTGTGTACACCAAATTTTCGAGTGCATGTTTTCTAGGCTTCCCACAAATCTTAAAAAAATTCGTCTTCTCCATGGCACAGGAGTTGCGAATTTCAAAACTGTATAACAGTTTTAAATAAAAATTTAACAATAGAACAAAAAGCGGGAAGAATAAAATTTTAAAAATTTCATAATTCATAAATGATCGAATATTTAAAAATACGGTCCCAGTATTTTGAGCTTTCAAAAGAATGTGGTCTTTGTAAATTGTATATGACCTCTGACGTAATCCTTTCATTTTGAAAAACTGTCTGAACGACGATTATATCATTGAAAAGTATAGGCTAGCGGAAAAACAACAAAGAATGTAATAAAAATTGAACTCCGTGAAAAATAGCCGAAACGGCATTGTAGCACTATAGCTAAATTTGAAGTAACTGGACAAACATTATTATTTAAGTTTCTTTTCCGGAATCGGAAATCTTAAGTTATCATCCCAAGGGACTTTATTTTATCGATTTTTTGAAGTTACCCAAACTTTGAGGATATTTCTGCTAAGCACTTCGCCAACAAGATTAATCTGTTAAAATTTGCTTATTTTGGTATTTTCATTTTAAATTCATTTTAAACTTCGATCACTTCTACGACTTGGCTTTTAAAAAAAATATTTTCCAGTAAGCAAGTTGGGGCAGTGCGATATAAAGAGTCGCTAATTGGCTGGCACCAGATTGCTGACGACCTTCCATGCGGAATATACTTGTGAGTTGATGTGATCCTACCTTGCCCTGCAAATTTATAAATCCCTGTAAAGACGTGACAATCACAACAGACTCTCAATCGTGAAAAATTCAAAAATAAATTTGCGCCTATAGATTCACGTCATGAAATAAGCACGGTGAACAGGAACGTTTTCTTTCTTTTTGCTCTGTCTTGATTCGCCATGAGTTTCTTTTAGCCATTTCGGTTTAAACGATAACAAAGCACTAGCAAGGTACCGAAGGCCTTCACGTTCGAGCAGTAAGAAAACTTTTATTTCAACTACGTAACTCAGACTAGCGGCTTGAATGGGGAAAAGAGCAACCGACTGATCGAAAGAATAAATTAAAATTGAATGGTCCAAAAAAAGGAGTCAACGTTCTTCGGTTTGCTTAAGTAAAGTTGTTCTTTAAAAACTTTCAAGCATGATCCAAGTAGTCTTATGATGTTTCTCTTCCGCCAGTATTGCAGACTTCATCCGTATCGACACAATCCTAAGCAAGAACAAGTATGAGACAATGATTCGAAATATGTTTCCAAGCTTTGTTGTGGAAATGAGGATCAAGAAAAAAAAAAAAGGAAGCTGAACCTTCAACTCAATACAAATGTTTCGGGACATACTGGAGAGAAACGTTTGAAAACAGTGTCCAACATCGAAAGACAAACTTTTGAAGACATTCTAAGTAGCCCAACATTTAAACAACTAATTATTAAAAGCCGAACGGATGTAGGCAAACATTTTTCTAAAAACAAGGGAATCTCACTCTGGAGGCTTTCAAAAATCGGACAAATTACAAATATTCCAAATTGCGAGTAAAAAGTCGGTGCTGTTGATCTTCCACAGGGTACAGAAGAGTGTAGACAAAGCTACAAAAGACGCCGCACAGTGTTTAAAGATCTCGTGGTCAAAAATCACCAACAGTTTTTCTCATTGAAACAGGAGAGAAAACGTGTTATCGTTCTTTTTGCTTCTCATTAATTTGTATCTCCATAAAAGAACAAACATCAAGTGGTGAATTGCGTGGCCGGCTAACATAATTTAAGATCGACTTTGATCAAGTCTTAAGGTACAAGGTAAAACAAAATAATCTAAAACTTTTTATTTTTTAATTTTTTTCAAATAGCACAGCCAAAAATAGGGGTCTATAGGTTTTTTTTTTTTAAATATGTCTACTCAGGTTCTTAGGTTCAATCCTTCTGATAACGCTGCTCCTTTAAGGGCACTGTATCATGCTTAGAAACTAATTACGTCTACAAAAATTTTAAAAAGTTAAGCAAAGCCCGCTTACAAAACTGGCCAGAATCACTGATCATTTTAACTGTCATAAATATTTATTCAAACAAACCCACCCCCCATCAATCACCACTAAAGCTTTATTGATCTCAGCTCAAATATAAGCGACGAAGCACTTCGAGGCAATTATGTTCTTTAAAATCTTATTCAAAATTGAGACATTAATCTTGATATAAAATGTTATCTTTAAGGATAATAGCTCCTTCCGTGAAGAGCCTGTTTGTGTACAACAATTCATTTACAAATTTACACTATTTGCTTGCATTATACACAAAGTACATGTAAGTTTGTCACCTTTTTATGGAGTATTATCGCCCGAAACGCTTGCGCCGAAATAACATCGTATACGTAAGTATGAAGTGTCATACGTGAAGCACGTGATTTCTTAGACGGTCATGTCGTTTGTCTTCTTTCCAGCAGAATAGCATTGTTTAGATGTTGCAAGGGGAGGAGAGTGCCTCCTGTATGTGTTTCCAAATATGCAAATTAATACAAACTTGACACTTCAACGCTGTATCCGAAGGAATTTTAATTAAGGAGGTAACGCCAGGACTCGCATACGTAATAAGCACACAAAAGAGGACATTTTCAGTTCGAATAAAGTTGCAAAGGATTTCCGGTTGAATTGCGTAGGACTTAATCTATATTTGTGAGAGTGTGCCGGAATGCCGCTGGCTATAGGGATCTCATGTATTATTAAATAAGTTTATGTCAACGAAATCTCAGAAATCAAACGATGAGGTTGTTGCCGCCCACATGGCCGATACAAGGAAGGTATCTGGTGCGTGAGGTTTTAGAAAAATGAAATATGAATAAATTAAAAAATAAAATACGTACGAGTATATGTTTGCAAGTTAAAAGGACATCTGTGGGCAACGCAAAATAAAATCGAAAACTTTTCAAGCGTATGCGTTAGAAAACCGATTTTTTTAAATTGGCAAATGACCTGTTCTTGACGTGCGTATTAATGGAAAAGCAAAAGCAAGGCAATATTATAACAATAGACGACACAGTTTGAGAATGTTTCTGCAAAGCATCACTGTTTATATGAGGCGGATTTGAATTGAATCTATTTTTACCAATTGTCAAGCCAAGATTCTTAGCAAACAGGTGAAAAGGGGCAAGTAAAGCGTTTCATTTGCAAACGCGGATCTGCTTTTCAGAAGGGTGATTATTTGTTTCAATGTCATGGGTCCATCACCTTTCTTATTTTTTTAGTCTAGAATGCTAATGATCTAGCGTTTAAATTATTCCTTACACATGTATTTCGGAAAAATCTTTGCGGTACATTAAAATCGGGGTGAGACAAGAGGAACGTAGAATCAATGTTGCCATCAAAAAGTCTGCTTATGAAAGAGAAACAGAGATTCAATCGCCTGCTCTCAAGTTAAGGCAAATCTATAAGATTAAGTCTGCTTGTAAAAGGTGGGAGGTTATACGGGTCCTACCATCCCAGTCCTCTCAAAGGAAATATAAAAAATATTTTTTGAACTCTTTCAATTCTGTTGATATGAAATTTGTGGTGAGGAGACCACACTTGACAAGCATATTCAACGATCAGTCGGACTTTATTGGAAATTATGTTGATTTGCTGTTTGGACTCAAGTTTCTGATCCATCACAACCCCTTAAATATTACATATTGTCAAATAATTTAAATTCTATGCGAAAGATACTAGTGAACTTTTTTGTGAAAAATTAATTACATTCCACTTGTTGACATTTAAAAACCAAACAATTATTGGTACACCAAAAATAAAACGCATCAAGATCACGCAACAGATCACCATAAATAAGACATTGTGAAGTCTTTAAAATAGAAATCATTTATAAATAAAATTATCAACACCGGACCCAGGTGGCTGCTTTGTGGTACTCCCGACTAAAGCTAAGACCTTTTTGCTTAAGGCAAAATTCAACTTCAAAAGTAAGATGCTATGGGAAAGCTTACCAAAATCAGAGAGTACTTAAATGAGTCGACGAAGGGATTGTGTGAGTTCGAGTAAAAGAGTTTATTTTATTATTAACACATTTTCATGTAAGTTCCTAAAGCTTATATTCGTTAAGGTGTTGAATTTGGTGTAACACGAGGATCAGTTATGTCCCCCATCTTCAACCTGTTTTGCCAAAGTGTAAGTTTGCGATTTTTGCTGATCATACGGCAATACTTTCTACCCATAAATTATTCTTAATAATGAGAGTAATCTTAAGAAAACGATGGAGTTTAAAGACAACTACTACGAGAAATGGAAGATGATGATTTCATCATCTTTTTCACAAGAAATCTTGCTTTCTTCCAGGAAACAGTTTAATAATTAATGGTGTACTATTGTTTTAAACGAACCCTTCAATAGAAGTATTAAGAAAATGAACGCTGTCTAACGATAATAAAATCATAATTTACAAGGTAATATTCCAAACTATTATCTCGTATGTTATGTTTGTCCTGAGTTGGCAAGCTCTCCGACAAATTCAAATAAAAATGCGAATATGTACTATACATAACCATCCACATCCTAGTATATCGTTATACTCAACTTTATTTATCTGCTTATTTACTTATCAATTTAGTTATTCGTTAAATAATTCATTTAACTTTTATGTATTTATAATAACTTTATAAATAAATTAAAAAAATCAACTTATTTACTATATTAATTAATTTTTAGTGTTCCATACCTCGAAAGGAAAAAACGGAACCCTTATAAGATCACTTTGTTGTCCGTCCGTCCGCCTGTCTGTCAAGACCCTTTTTCTGATGAACGCGGAGAGGTATTAAAATGAAACTCATATCAAATACTCAGGTCTATAATACTTTTTAGCTGTAACAAAATTAAACTTCTATGTCAACGCAATAAAAAAAAACAACAATTTAAGCCGCATATTTTTAAACTCGTAATTACTCGCAAGGGAATCAAAACCTTAATTTAAAAAGTGATAATAAACATTATTGTAGTAACCGCAAACCGGAAAAATTTTTCAAACAGTTTGTCATATTATATAATAATATTGTCAAACATATTATCAGATAGCTTGCTTGCTACAAGATTTTATTTTGCGAGGCTGGTGCAAGGCTACTGAGGGTATTTCAGTTATATTATAAAATAAATGATATAGTATGTTTATATTTTTAAAATAAAGGATTACTGAAACGATGAACAGACTTTTGTCTTTAAAATAACCACAACTATGACTCGAATGCCGAGCTGAAATAGCGTCGTTAGAAGGTAAGCTCATTTCCCTTATATGGGTTCCCGGCCACAGTGCCATCCCAGGCAATGAGAAGGCCGATGAACTTGCTAGAAAGGGATCTGCCCTTTAGCGCTCGCGTGCAGGTGAGGTTTTCATCCCACTACAAGCAGTTAAGACTAATATATCCTCATACTTCCTTGAAGTAGCAAATCTAAGATGGGTCAGACTTACGAACTGTGCAACATCAACAAAAGATCTCCTTCGACGAGCCCGTCATGATATTGCGAGATTAGTGGCGGTCTGCACAGGACACTGGCCGATTGGAGATCATGCCATTAAGCTAGGTATCCCACACAACGCACATTGTCGCAGCTGCAAAAACACAGCTGAGAGGGAGACCCTAACACACTTCTTTTGCGACTGTCCGGCTCTTGCTAGAGCCAGACAACGGGCGCTTGGTAGACCCTTCTTCAACTCAATTCATGAGATTTCTGCTAAGGATATTAAGGAACTAATGTCCTTCTTATATACCTCGGGCTGGATTTAGAGATATCTCAAATACACCAAAATAACATCATAAATAAAGTAACAGAGCTGTGGTATTAAAACGGCACTTAGTGCTAATTAGGTTCTCACTGAGCTACCACTTTTACCTACCTATTGGCGGCAATATTGTCTTCAACATATTTTGCTGTTGTTTATGCTAACACGTTTTTTTTGCTACTTTTGCAGCTGGTTCTGTTGCTGTTAATGTTTGGGGTCGTTGGGGTCTTCTCTTCGTGTTCTGTTTTCTTCATATTTCGGCTCCAATTGCGCGTTTTTTTCCCTCACATTGGAACCGATTTTTTAACAGCTTGCTTAGGGTGGGCCATTTGTTGGTTTCTTTTCTAATCGTATCTTATTTTGACACTGACAGAACTCATTTGATATAACAAAATTTACATAAATTTAGTACTGTATTTTCCCAGAATGAAATGGATATATTTGCGATTGGCCGATATTGTGAGGCATCAGAATAGCAGTTGCATAAGCCTTAGGATATTTTTGCATAAAGATCTTGAATTATTTTCTTCCAACTGATTCAGGTTAAAACTAAATGCCCACCGTTTAGGGAATCGCCTCTCTGTTTGGGTTTTTAGGCAAGCAGAATTGATTAGAACCTTTCTTTGCAGTCGAGGGACATTACCATCCTTGGAAAAAACCATCAGTTTTCTGGAACCTTCCTTAGCAGAGTTTCTGCCTTATCGTCAACTTGTTATGTTATGATGGCGATTGTGATGAATCCATCACTATGACAATGAATGATTGTGACACTTGTTGTGTTGCGAAACTCTTTATTTAAGATGAGATCTCCTTACACCAATCAATGGATCTGATTATCATATTTTAACTTAATTCACGCGCATTTGAAATGTGTCGCAAGTTATAGAAATATATGATTACAAAGCTATAGATTAGTCCTCTGTTGACGATCCCGCTGTGCGTCATTTCGTCAGCCTTATCTGTGACCGTGCTGGAGTTTTTGGCCTTTAAAGACCTATTTTATTAAGGAAGGTGGCCAGTTTGAACTCTTTTTTCTATGATGAGCCTTGGGGAACTTTCACCTTATTTGTACGCACATCAAGAAGTGCAACGGAAAGAATTAATTCTTTCTTTTACAGGAATGTCTAATAGTATGTCTAGAGTTTTCAGGATAGCCGCTGAGCTCATTGTTAACAGTTTCGCCATTCTTGAAGTTGCGACATGAGTAAACTTCGCCAGTTTTATTTAACTCTTGAAATTGAAACCGACCATTTTCTGCATTTCTTAGCTTCTCAGAGTCTTATCTTAGCTTGGTGCTAAGTTTTCTTAGCTGTGATGTCCACCTGTTAGTTCATGTTAAAGTGGCATTAAAATGATGGCGCAAACACCAAATTTATTGCGTACTCGTAGGTAAGGCCCTCTGCTCTTTTTGCGCCTGCGAAACTTACATCTGTTTTCCTTTTTCATGCTGTCCTCTAGTTTAGTTTCGAAGACTCCTTGAACCGGAGCATTTATTTCCATCCGTTCTATTTTACCTAGCCACCCAAATAATTCTAGAGTAATATAGTAATTTTTATGAATTACAAAAATTTATGAAAACTCGATTAATAAGGCTCCGCTGTCTACCACTCCGTCAGTTCATCCGGCTCTCAAAGGGCTATACGTTAACAGTTAATACGTAACAGCTATCTATTTCTTGAAAATTTTATTTAAAAAGCAGATCCGTTTAATGAAAATTTTGAATTCCATGAATTGGAAGCTTTCCCGGAACAAAGTTAACTCCGAATTAAGAGATTTTGTTTTAGTATTCTACGTAAGTTCACGACTACACACGATGCGAGGAAAGTTGGAAAGTATCTACGTTCGTTCGATTCCAAAACTCATAACCATTACGAACAGACTTAAATTTAAGGCACGGGTCTTATCATCCTTTATAAGTTCACGTATTCTAAACCAGATAGAGATAAAAACGAATTGAATTAAGAAAGGGAGGCCGATAAGTTTGCCCCCATATAATTTCGCAATCAGCCCCACGTATAACACCAGCCGAAAAGAGGTAGTTACCAAGCTTTTTCATCCTGCGGCAAATGACTATTATGTGTCCCTTTTATATGATACTCGTACTAGTCGATTGCAAAGCACTTCTCTGGTGGAATTTCGCGGAAACATCCCTTAAACGTGTGCATTTATACATCGACAAGGCGACCCACACACACACACATACACACAGTAAGGGAAGAAGCCCTAATGTCTTTCGAATATGGAATTGCATTTTAAATTATATTTTATCTTACCCAAACAATCAGAACAATTAAAATGAAATGCACCCTAGAGAATTTCAAGTCTACGATAGCAGATCCTCTTTATTTGCAGATGTCAGTTAATATCCCGTCCTTCCTTATTATGAAGGAAGAAGAAAGATAGCAAAACATCTCTTTGAGTTGATAGCAGTGTACCCGTCGCTTAGCCTAAGGTGACCAGTTGTCATTTATGTCGACAAACATAATTCCACTTGCCCGGATGTGTGGAGGCAATTTTTAAGAACCTTACAAAGCCACACAACTCTCATACGCGTATGAACACTCAACTGAAGACAAGGGCCAATATATACACACACATGAGATGTGAAAGAACCCTCAGGACACTTATGTGCCATGAGATTTGTATTCCCTTTGACCATCCGCAGGAAATGAAATAAATATTTTTTTTTTCCTTAGCAAGAAGGGGCTTAGGATGCTTTTGAATGCATATTTTGCAGATGTTCGAAGGGAGCTAGTTCGAAGAATTAGAAAGACAATATTGATAAAGTTTAATGTGTTTGCAATTGGAATTAGGAACGTCATTTAAGGTTTTGAAAGTTTGCACTCAAATATTTGATTTTTTCTTCCTAAAAACAGTACCACTGACTATTTACGAGTTTTTTTTTATGCTTTTATAATAAAATTCGTATTGAATGGTAGAAGGAATAATTGTCGTGTATTAATATTTATTTATTATTTCTTGAAACCCCTCATTTTTGCCAAGTAGTTCGTGAACTTCTTCTTGTGCAGCTTCTACAGATATCGAGCGCATGTGTCCGTAAGGTGGCACTATGGCTACGTTTTCAAACGATGATCAACGACACTTGTGTTTTTTTTATATATTGACGGGCTCTCAAGGGATAATTATTACCCTTATCCCATATCAATTTCCGTGGTTGTGCACATTGTGAAATTGTGACTAGCAGTTACCTTATTTGACTTCCAATCATCTTTTTTTCTTTTCATTACATTTCTTGCAATTTTTTTTAGTATCACCCACGAATTAAATTTCCTTATCCTAAGTAGACCTTGTGCAGCAGAGCATGTTGTGGACAGATTTAGGAGAAAAAAATGCAGAATCTCGCATTTGAAGCCGACGACAAGAATTTTTTTTTTAAGTTTGGTCGTTCTCAAGGTATAATGACTATCCTTATATAGTAAAAGGTTTTCCACAGAGCGAGCAGAAGGGTTGAAAGAAGGACAACGGGACCAACCTGATCAGAGTGGATAACTTCTTGATTAAACTTATTCGAAGACACATTGTTGACTTCGAACAACAACTTGATCTCCGGGGCTTATTACCCTAACGACATGTACCAAGGGACTGTCCGCCTTAACGGCCGTACGTTTCTTTATTTCGATAGAAAAGCTCTGGTTCAGGATAGATAAGTGGTACCGATAATTTTCCACGTTTGCTGTAAAACTGTGGATGGTCGCAAATAGCTTACCGGAGACTCTTCGGTATAGTAGGGCGGTATCAGACCGCGATAGAGCTGATGTCAAAATGGATTTGAACTCTGTTATATGTATTGAGTGCCCTTAAGGCAATTGGAAAATATATTCTGTTAACATTGGCCGGCTTACATACATTTGAGGTGATAAAAGTAGTTAATAGTTATTTATTAAGTTACGCTAAGATTTTCGGTTACAGTTTGATTTTTAGTTAAGTATTCAGGACTTGTTTTAGTAAAACAAAAAAAAAAGTTCCAGTCTTTCAGTTTTTTGAAAAAAATAAATATTTTTCTTAGTTTTAAAAAGTTATTATAATTTAAATATAAAAAATAAATATAAGTGGAAAGGCATATATTAAGTTGTTAGGTTTAGCTAACAGCAATCGCCAAAAAGTAAGTTTGTATATAGTTAAGTTAAGCGTTTTTGTCTAGTATGTAAGTTAAATTTGATGAATTAATGAATATGCGTTAAAATGAAGAAATAAAGGTTTGAAAGAAGAATTGAAATATTTTATAGTGGTTCGAAATTCAGAAGTATTTTGGTTTAAATTGCTTCATGGGTGCATTCCAAATTAGTCCGGAGAATCTGACATTGACCTATTTGCGTTCGTTTAATTCACAGTATTTAATTCAAAAATTAGTTGATGTACTAGAAAGTTGTGCTTTGAAAGTTCGGTTTCTTATCATACTCTTATGTTGGTTATAGGTCCTCACTGCAGAGCCAATGACATATAATCTACAAGGCGAAAGAGTAATCAATTCGACCACTTCAATACTAGAGCTCTGAAACTAATTGTTACTTTGTTCGATAGTAATTTTATTCTCTACGCACTTAGAGCTTTATGGACAATTCGTGCGAGTGCCTTGCTAATGTTCGGAAGGAGACAGATCTACCGGATTGGAATTATCCTACCCCTTTTTCAGTCCGCCGGATAATGTTCACTTTAAATGGATGTCTTATCTAAGACAAAAATCAGGAAAAGAACGCGGTTTCGACCAACGCATGTCTTTTTCCTATAACCTCGACTTCTTCTTGTTGATCTTCGTTGGCAAAAAAATTGTCACCATCAACTGCATTTATCGGTGCTATGACAGCGAAATCAACTAAATTCGTTCGTGGTATTTTATGACAATGAAGTTCTTCTTGATTATTTTTTCGGATTATTGTCTTTGGTTTGGTTTTAAGATCTCGACTTGTATTGTTCCATTACAAGTTCGTGTTTAATCTTTTATTTTCTAATTTATCAATGACTTCTGTTTCGTAAAATTACGGCCTTATGTGTCTGTAGACTGTCTTAACAACGGTTTCAATCTAGAAAAAAAGGTATACATTTTTGCTTGTAATGCAAATTGGTTGCACTGTGATACTCGTTTAAGTCTTTGTTGTGAGTTTGTGGATACCGATCAATTGTATTGTTAATTGTGCTACCTATATGAACAGGTACTTATTCGACCATTTCTTGTTGGACGGCGATCTGCTCTTGTTGATATATTTTCACAAGAATACGTTCGGAAGGAGGATGTCTGTGCGCGTGTGTGTGTGTATGTACATTCATGTGAATTTTTTCGCCTCTTGTATCTCGTTAATAATTAATGATATCAAAGCAAAAGTGGTTTCATTCGAAGGCTTATTTTGATCGTGAACACCGGTCATTAAATTTGATTATATGGTTAAAAAATTTTAATAAAAAAACTGCCAAACTTTTTCTATAAAAGTCAAATTAGAAAATTGGTATTTATTCTTAGAGTCTCAACAGAAAAGGTCGTAAAGATAGTCCTACGTGTGGATGACTTAGGTATTCCGATCTCAATCTATAGAAACTCGACCGACAGGAACTACCAAAATCTGCAAACAAAAAGAACTTAAAATGATTTCCTCGCTGACCGAACTGTTATTATTTACTAGAATTAAGAAGATCCCAGTTAAATCATTCCTTAGCAAGACTATCAATCTTCACTGAGGTTACCTTGTCATGATGTTGACTCTTATTTTTATGTATCATATTTTCCACATTTATTCCACTCGCAGCAGACATATTATGAAAATGACTCGAAACTCTTCAACAACTAAACTGTTTTTCAGGTTGAAGTTTATTATAAGCAAGAAAATTAATCTTCCTTTCTGGAAGAGGACCGTTCGAGCAGTCAATCATGTTTTATCCTAAAATATAAAAAAAACTGGTCAAGTGCGAGTCGGACTCGGGCAGCAAAGCTTGTAGGTATGCAAATAGTTCGTCCACCACGAAATTCGAGTTTCGAAGAGTTTTCCCGCTTTTTTTTTGTATGTCCGACTCTTAAGAAAAAAACTGTCATATCTTTTGACTGAGTCGATTTAGAAACTTGAGACCGCAGAAGAAGACCGCAGGGTTCCTGAAAAAAGGGTGCAGAGAGACCGTTCCGGAAACTTAAAAATGTCGAAATGGCTGAACAACATGGGTGAACATGGCGTCCATCTTGAGAAACATGGTGAACATCAAATGAGCACATGCACCATAGCCTGTAATAAATTTACAACTGAAAAGCAAATGTTCGTAAATTCACAATAGACTTTATAAACTCCGGGTTGAGCTACTTACCCTGGTTCAACCATATCTTATCTATTGTGAATATTTATTTATAAATATTAGTTTAATTAATTTGTTTATAAATTAATGGTCATAATTTTGACGTGAAAACGTTATCGTAAACGGAGTAGGTGGAATCCGGTTGAATTTCTTATGTGATAGAATAGGGTCAGGTACAGTCCAATCTCTACAAATCATGTTCAGGCATTATTGGAAGGCAATACAGAGAACAGTGATAAGGTTGAGGGATTTGGCAGACTGAAAGCACCAGAAAGCATATGTCAGAGGATGCTATGGTAGACTTTGATGTTATTGAGCAACCCACTTGAGATATACAGATGTGTAACCGTTTGGCGCACTTACTTTACCGAAGTCTGCAGTGCGAACAAGTTCGGCTTTAGTTTGAACACGACTTGAAGGAGGTTAAGGCTAGTCATCATACTGTAGCATGTAGTAATTGTACTTGGAGTCCTGATGGTGGGTTGTTGCCTATTACAAGTGGATCGAATGACTTCTCCTAAGCACCGAACCCAAATAACCTGTCACCATTGGATACCATCACTACAAGACTGATATCGCCCAGGTTGTCATTCACTCTCGCGGCATTAAGGTACATTGGGAATCGTCGGCGAAGTAATCAACGCGCCCATTGATGCAGATGAGACGATCCAAAAGTTTCAACAGTGTAAACTCGTACTGAGCCTTACATTTCTTTTTTTTTTGCAAATAGAAAGTTGATGGCGAGGGCAGGCAAAATTGCATTCAAACCAGTTTACAATGGTCGCTTAAATGTACAACGCTGCATTCGTTTGTCAAACAGCATTACATCTAAATAAGACTCACTCCAAGGGGACGGCAGACTATCTGAAAATCTTGATAAGTACATCTGCATCAATATTAATAAAAGAAAAACATCCAAGTGCGAGTCGAACACGAACAGAAAGGGTTCCGAACCACCCTTTGCTTTACTCCGTTCCTCACCCTTTGGGTACGCAACCCTAAGATTTCCAGCCAAGCATTTATTCTACAATAAAGTAAGGTTATGAATGTATAATTTTTTTTTATCAGAAGAGCATTGAAAACCTTGCTCGCTTTCGTGAAACCGATAAATGCTATTTTTTTTTCAGATTGTAATTTTTTACAATGTAATCATGTGTTTGAGTTACCTCGAGCATATTAGAACTATTGATTAACACAGTTATGTTGCATAATTTAATTGTCTTGAATTAAACCAAAAACACCGATGTTATCATCAAAGTTTCAATGAATTTCAACCCACCCCCCAACTGCGGGGCTGTCGGGTCCTCTTAGTGACACTCGACTTCATTAGGAGAATAACAAAAAAACATTTCGCCGCAGTCTACAATTTCTGTGCGCTCAATTAAATTTACCTTTTTTTTTTGTGTTGCTTATCTCGTTTTATCCTCTTTTTTTTTTGTGTATTATATTCCCTTTCAGAATTTTTAATTTTCCATTGTTGCTGTGCTTCGGCTGTATCAAAAAAACACAAAAAAAAAACAAATTCCACCCAAGTCCTCCCCCTCCATTTTCGAAACAATCGAATTTAGCCCTGGCCGCAGCATTATTAAATGTCCATTTGGTCGACGCTCATTGTCGATCGCAGATGAATGGCGTTGTCCGAGTCCCATTATATTTTGTTCGTTTCCAAAATTTAAATGAACAAAAAAAAACTGAAACACAATTACATGTCAATAGCAAACAAATACATTTATTTATGACTTCATAGGACGTAAAAATTAAGCCAGAAAAAAAAGCAAATATAATCAAACAGCAATAAATTGTCCTGCGTTAGCAAATGTCCTTATATACGTTTAGGTATAAATATATGCATGCAAATCTACATATGCATATTTGAATGAATTTTTACTGGGTGAAAAATCGGTCACAACCAAATACAGTTTATTTAAAAGAGGCGTCAATTCACCATGGGTTTTTGCATTTTTAATTTTGCGTTAGGTACGAGTGTGTGCTCCCTAAAGAGATGAGTTTGAAAGGGACCCAAAAGGTCCTTAATGATTCCCCATCAAATATTTTATGTGTCGATTCTTGGCAGTGGCTAATTAAAGCCACTTTCTGTTATTTGTAATGTTCATCAAATCTTTAAGTCGAACGTTTTTAAGTGCTTCGAAAACTGCATTCGTTATGTTCCCCATGAAATGGAGAAGTCGCAACTGTAGTCAAGGACATTCGTACAGTAGCTTTCTAATTGTTATAGACTCTTCTCCATCTTGTCAGCTCATATAAAAGTGGTTAAAAATCATCTCTAGAGGTCCATGCATGTTAAATTTACGAGATTGGTCATATACAACAAAGGAAACATGAAAGCTTTGGGAGACCAAGATGTTTTACCATCCTGCTTTGTAGATTCCTAGCCATGGTCTGTAGGTTCCGTCTTGTTGGTTCCCGCTAATATTTTAAGAAATTCCTGGTAAGGTTCTTTCCAGGCGACTTTCTGATGTAAGCGGTCCAGATAAACAAGGTACTTTACTATTGATTCGATGTGTCTCGAAGCTTGTCTTACGAATGCATTTGCTAGTTTGGTTCAACGATAAAAAAGAGTTATAGCTTCCGGAGGCGTTCACGGACGAGTAGTGAAACGACTATAACAACTTCAAAACAAAGTCCACTAGCTAAAGTTAAAAAGGCATATGGAGTTTTCAGTGAGGCTATGTTGGGTGTCTTCTCGTCTTCGTCCGTTTCGACAAAATCATGGATAAGGAAAAGTAGAGACTTTAAGGTTTCACATTTTTGCAAGATAACGATTCGAAATACTTTTCAACATAAGTCGAATCAAGAAAAAGCAAAACGGACACTCCATAACACGAAGTGGACTGCCTTCAACTCAGGAGAAACTATTTTAAGGGTGAATCTGACAGAAAGGCTCGAATACAGTGCCAAACGTCGAAAGATAAACTTCGATTTTTCGAGTGACCCTGAGATGTATTACTTTTGAAAACATGAAGAAGTTGATCGAAGAATGACAGTTTGCATTCACTTCTTTTGACATCCGAGTAACAGGTTCGTTGCATCCGTAATCCTTACGGTGATATTTTATGTCAAAAATGTTTGAGTTTCTAAAATTGAAATACTTTACACTAAAATTTACTTGGTTAAGAAGTGGTTGTGCGTCAATATTACCAGACTTCCCGACGTTTTTGCAAAGAATCCTTATAAGGTGGAAGACGAAGAGGATCAGTCCATGATAAATTCCGAAAAGGACTTGCTAAAATTTTTATCTATGTTCAATGATAAACAATTATTGAAGCACCATTTTGCAAAATATTTTTATATCGTCGGCAAAAATAAGTACGTTTGAGCTCTTAGGCCCACTTACAACATCGTTAATGGTTAGAATGAATAAAAGAGGACAAAGGTAGCTACCTTGAGGTACAACTGAGGTAGAGTTAATTGTATTAGAGGTTGATCCCCCAAACAGAATTTTATACGTTCTCCCGACAAGATACGAGAATATCCACTCCACGAAAGATAAAGGGAATTCTTTTAAAAAGCAATTAGCTTATGAGAAAGCTAATCAAAGGCCTTTCTGAAATCAGTCGACTTTATTCCCTACTTCTAGTGTTTTATTGGTAAATGAAGTAAACTCCAACAAATTTGTTTGTCTGTTTATCAATGAGGAAAGGTTTCCAACTGAAATTAACTCGAATATGATAGTTCAAAGATTTCGGCAAGCAAGATAGCTTAGCTATGGGTCTAAAATTTGTAACATCTCCCCGGAAGCCCTTTTTGTTCATCGGAACCATTTATCCAAAATTTTGGAACTTTGCAGTAATCTGTCCATGCAGTTTTTTATACAGCTTATTTGCTATAATCCACACGAGATAAGAGAATCAAGAAAAATTGAAGAATGACGAGATACACTGCCAACTGTAATAAAACCAAGTTCGTCGTCAGCAGGTATCCATTTAAAAAGAGGAAAGTTAAAATAACCTAATATTAAAATTTCGTCAAGAGGATCGCAATTATCAGATACATAGTGGATAGCAGTTGAGACTCCTGAATGAATTTTCCCGACAGAATGTACTGTCCGAAAACATATGGACGGCAGTGTATACATTTATTTATATGTATTTACGTACATACTAGTTTAGGTCGGATTGATTTTTGTGAAAGAAGTCAACTCTTTTGCAGTTAATCGAATGAAATAAAATCTTTTGAGATGTAGTACGAGTTGGACACGTACACGAAGGGTTCCATACAACCGTACAATATGCAACACTAAATATTTCTTTAATTTTAGGTTTCGCATAGCCTGCTTCTTAGCGTAAAATTGGGTTGAGATCTGTGAAAAGAGTTTTATATTTTATTTTAAGCTTAATTTTGCCATGTCGTTTCTGTTCAATGTTTGACAGCGGCGAATTGTTTCTTCATTTGTTTTCTGCTGATTAAGAATGTCTAGAAATATAAGCCACAGAAGTAGAGTATATAGGTATATCACTTTCACCAAAACTCTAACATTGAACCTCATCTTTTACCACTACAATCAACCGACTACTGGAAATTTCTCACACTGGATATTTTCATGGCACGTTCATCAAGGAAGCATGGTTCCTGTCTAGTGGAGACGGCATGGTATCTTTTGCCTACGGAAGCTGTAAAATGAAGACAGTCTTCATTGATCAAAAATTATTGTCTTCCGAGAAGTACAACTTGACCTTTTCGTCAAGTCAACATTTCGCACACCTAGATTTGAATTGCGACAGCCCAAAACATGTCACTTTTCAGCAGACGAAAAAAACGTATTGCTGCATTTTTTGTTAGATCGTAAACCTGTTGTTAAATGACGCTATATACCATATAACGTGGGAATAAAAAGCAATCAATTTTATGACAACTCGAATGACCATTCGAATACAAGGATAACTCCAAATCCACACGATTTGTGAGTTGTTTTAGTTTCAGCGTTATTCTTATCACTTTCAAATATCCCTTAAGCAATCAGTCTTCCCTAAAGTTTGGTAGGACACATTAATTTTCCCTCTCTACAAAGAAGGCCACAAAGACGATAAATCTTATAAATTATTTTAAATCTATATATAGTATATCTTATATTGACCGCCCCATAGCCAAACTCTCTTCCATACTCAAACTCTTCGAAAGTATTGTCTACGACTCTTTGCACTTTCATAGTAAATCCATACTTTCATCAAAGAATTCGTAAAATGAAAATCTACTACAACAAATCTTACCGAATTCGTATTTAAAGCTTTGTAAGCACAACAGCAAAGCAATCAAGTTGATGCTGTGTCACTGACTTTAGCAAGGCTATTGATAAAATCTCCCATCAAATCATTTACTTGAAACTTGTGATTTATCCATCCTTCATCTTCTGGTTAAAATCTGATTTAGAAAATCAGCAGTATAAGGTTCTTTTCAGAGCCTATAGTCCCTACCTCTGGAGTACATCAAGTCAGCCATTTGGGACCGATTATCATTATTCTCACAATCAACTATGTAGAGTGGATCCTCAAGGACTCTGACCTGTCCATTTATGCTGCAGATATGAGAATCTCTAAACACATGTCATTCCCAATCGATCAAAATTTACTTCAAATCTATTGCCTCTATTGCAAGCATCTTCCTAAACGTACAAAGTCCGGTTGACTCAATTTGTGAGAGTCAAATGTAAATTTTGTTAAGCGGTGGTCAAAATACTTCCCTAATTCTTTTGGCTTTAAGTCTCCTTATGTCCGACGTTGAATATGCCAGCCAAGTTTGGTTGCCTTATTATGGCGCACATTCCCTTAAAATCGAAGGAGTCCAACGCAGATTCGTTTTGATTTTTGCAGGGGCTCTGGGTTTTTAAGCTTCGTTTTCTTAACCATTTAATTTTTATATGTTTGAATGGAGCGTAGCTTGTCTTCGAAAAGATCACATTTACGAGGTGCACTGTAAGCGAATATGTTCATAATTTTAAGAGCCTGTTAAAGTTCTTTTTTTAGGAATTGTTAATCGAACATTTGGCTTTGGATTCTGCTCTCCTTTCGTATTTTGGTTCGTTTTAATTTAGCTCGGCTTTTATTTGAAATGATGGTTAGGTGAGAAAACCTTGCTTGGATATTTAAAAACTGAACTGCCTTATAATTTAATTAAAACTTCAAAATATCACTATAAATAGTTTTGTTTACTTGTATAACCTAAAGCAAATATATGTTATTGTTAATATTGTCGCATATACTAGTGTCTCGATACTTCGGCACAATTTTGAGTCTGCTGTTGACGTAAAACAGGGCTCTGATCCGGCGCTAGATTCACAGACACATACTTCTACTTCACGTCCAGTGGCATATTTTTGAGTGTAACAACCATTGGAAGCATTCACCTTGGCGCACATGTAAGTTATGTTTTCAACTGTAGAAGAATAAATTAAATAATTTAAAAGCGGTGATTCCTATAAACTTACCAGCGTGATTGTAAATGTATGAATATTTTATGCAGGATTCACCGCGCACCAATCGACAACCAATTTCGAGGGGTTTTTTCTTGAACTTTTTCCACATCAGAAATGTGTTTGGCTCCTTGCTGTTAGCTGAAAAAGTTTTATAAAAATAGTTCTGAAATAAAGCTTTGGAATGGCATATAAAATGTCAGTTTTTGATAAAATTTGTGTAACGAAAAGATACCAAAGTGCACTTTTCAGAGGTTTCAGGTGTTCATTTTGCTAATACGCTTCGAATGGAACTAGAACGTCAAAATATTGGACGAATCGAAATATTCAATTCCGAGAATAGGACCCATTATGGGATCTTCGAGCTGGGAAGAGGAAAAAAGGATTCTCTTAAAATTTCGCTGGTATAGTTTAGAGCTTTTCCCCAAATGGAACAGATCGAACTTCTGAACTGACGACACAAAAATAGTTGGAAAACGATGTCTGCAGTCATGCTGGAACAAAAGGTGCGCGTCATCAGAATAAGTGTTTTTGAAAGTTTGTGATTTGTCATTGGCATAACATGGACAGCAGAGTGATGACATAGTCTCATAAATACACAAATATCGCGATATTAAATTCTCTGCAAATGATTTCAAACCACTATCTACACAATGTTTTTCTCTTTTTACTTCTGCTATCTCAGTGCAAACTTCTTCTAAGGGCAGCCATAATCCCTTGAAAGCGAACATTTTGCAAGACTAGCATTCGAAAACGGATTCAGATTTGTTTTGTGCTTCTTCTTAGGAAAGTAGATACAAAACATAGGATGAAAATGTGACTATTGGAATATGCACATAATTAAAAAAATATGTAATTTCATACTTACTTGTCGCTACCAAGGGTTTACGACATGGAACATTTTTCAAATCCTGCCGAAACGTTTCACATGTCAAATTTTTTATTTCACTATCCTTGTCGAACTTCTCGCCCAACCATGTAAACCTGAAGCAATAGGGATAATCGTTTTGTTCCATATTCGGTTTTTGTGTTGTTATTAGTCCTATTTTTATAAAAATAAGTTCACCTTAAGTTAATGCTGTTTCAAATTCACTGCTTACCTTGTGGGTTTTGGGCTAACGTCCAAGAGAAGAACAAAAATAATACCTTCCAGTGTGCCATCTTCGTACTACACTAGGCATTGCACTTTAAGACTTTGTCATTTCATGTTAAACAATCGAAGATATCTGACATCAATGATGGTAGTTTGTCATCATATCTTATCAAATACCGTATCGCATCGTATCAAAATCAATAACAAAATAAAAAAAACAATTATAAATAAAATTCCTTTTTTTAAAATAAGATAACAGATAATATCAAGTGCTAGATGTTGGAAACAAGCAAATTAAAGTATGTAGGCTCTGAAGCTTTCATTGAAGGAAATCGGTAAATTATTTGATGTTTTAGAAAAATGTTAACAAAACAAAATTCACGAATGAATATTTCGTGAATTTATAAGAAATTCTTTGATCGTCTAGGCGTTCAACTCTACCATTTGTGAATGGTCTAATTAAGCATCGTTAAGCATCGAAAAACGAACAAATGCATTTGATCCAGTTAAAGCATTTGAAGCGCCAAAACCGTGCTCTTCTCCATGATGTTTATATAAGAAATGGTATCCATCGATTGCGACCGTTCAAGGAATCTTTGAATCTCTCAAGAAGCTGAAATCTGCAGAAATCAACGGAATCTTAAACACTGTTCTTTGAAATCTCCCTTTAGACATTTTCGGAATACTGTTTAATAATGCACTGAATAATGCAAACAACAATAGTATAGCCATTCCCTAAAAGGAATATAACCCGACAAGGTATTCAGAGAATCGTTTTTAGAGCTTTGATTGAGAAGACATTCAGCTTCAAAACTGAAGTACTGGTGTGGTTGAACAAGATGGTAATCTGACCAAATGTTGTAGTGATTTGTTCAGGCTTGCATTCCATGTTCATGTCGTAAAAATATTCAGAAAGGCGTAGAGCCAATCTTCCGAAAATCACTACTTTCTAGTATATCAATTTATTTTGAATAAAATACTGTGAACTAAGCGAATGCAAATAAGTAGAATTAAAATCTCGGTTACAGTTCGGACTGCAACCATCAAGGAAATGAAAGCTTTTAAATTAATATTTCTACTCGCTCTTTGCAAAGTGTATTATAAGGGTAACCGAAGTCCCCTGAGAGCGTGCATATTAGAAAAAAGGCCAAGTGCGAATCGGACTCGCGCATCAAAGGTTCCGTTCGTGTATGACAGAAATGGATTCTCGAATAGTTTTCCCGGTTTTATTTATATGTTGGACCCTTTAGGTTTTTGTTTTTTGCTATTATCAAAAAATATGTCAAAAGCAGGAACATTCTTTGACTGCGTCGATTTAGTAGCTTGATTCTTCACAGCGTTAACAGAGCGCAGTCGTAAATATTTGGTTATAATTTCAACTTGATACCTTCAAGCATCATGTTCTCGATCTAAGGTCCTGATATGTAGGCACGCAAGTGGTCTGCTAACGCGAGCTGAAGAGAAGCTGTGAGATCAGAGGTAAATCTTAAAACTGAACTACCCGGTACATTTGCTTAAATGTAAGTAAGAATCACAGGCTACTTTAAACGGGCGATGAGATCTTATTTTCTGTATATGTTTGAGTATGTATTGAGATCAGCCGAACACCATGTTCCTATGCGGATTTTAAGAAAAAAGGACTCTGTTTGGTGAAGAAAACAAAAAATACATTTCCACTAAGACCACGAAGACGCTCAAGCCTCTGCAGTCGCGATTCAATCGTTCTACGATTAACTGCCACCCTTTTTTTCTAATTTGGGCCTCTGCGTCTCTTATTTGTTCACACACTTGAAAACACGGCTGGGATAAATAGATTTTTGTGCAACGTTTCCTATTTCGTTTCCTGTTTCCTTTTTGATGTTATTTGGCGTCTTAGGGAATTAAAGACGGACGTTTCACCTAAGCTTTGTCAAAAATCTGAAATCTACATTCAATGAAAAAACATGATTGGTAAATTGTCTTCCGATAAGGACCACAGGTACTTTCCAGCACAACTTAACTCACTATCATCAGCGCTCAATAAATGTCATCTTATAAGTGGTACCTTCGGTACCCTTTACAACTTCTTTTACGGATAGTATGGTCTACTTTTGTTTTATTTGAATACTCGTAAGTTAATTTATGCATCCAATTGTTTGCTGTCGCCATTTTTTTGTAATTTTAAAGTGAGCATGTCAGTTATCACTTCAAGGGATTTTCCTTAAATCATACTTAAGACCATTTCTGGTGCTTTGTGTGAAAGCGCCGCTACATTAAATGCGTGAAAGGCATTACAATAAATTTTCTTCTCACATACATTAATTCGGGGTTGTTATCTGCAGTAATGAGGGAGGATTTTGGTTCCACCAGTGGCTTGGTAAAGTACACTACGAGTCCCTAGGATGGGGACAAAATTTTTTTTATCGATCGATTTTCGCGATGCATACCCGGAAACATTTTTTTATCTTTGAGTAGGTACGTAGGCAACAGGACTTATATTGAAAGCTTTTATACAATTTATTAAAATTAAGTAATACTGCGTTACAAATGATTAAAATATTTAAGAAAGTGCTAGAAGTGCTTTAAATTTTACTTTTAAGGATTTGGGACTCTCCAACGAAATAATAGATAAGAGGCTGAATTGTAGCAAGACTGTTCTGGACTCCCAAAAGATTGGGAAAAATAAAAAAAAATGTAGAGCTGAGACCCAAGTCCCGCGTCCCAAGTAAAGCAGTAAATTCTGCGTTTTGCCTCAAGTTCCAATCAACCGGCAACTTAATTAAAGCCTTAAAGTCGGGTATTCACCAGGAAAACCACGATCAGAATGACAAAATTAAAGAACTATCCAGGTGAGAAAAATGAAAAAGAAAACTGTTCTGAAATAAGCGGAAAAGGCGTTCCAAAGAAATGTTTTTAAAGCACGTTGTTTCTCTGGACGAAAAAATAATTTTAATTTAAGGAAGAAGGAGCTCCTTTTGTCAAAACATCACAGAAGTAAATCAGGTGTCATGGTGATTTCACAGCAAAGAATAAAAATAGCTGCAAATTTGGCTTCCAAGCTTATTTTCAAAGATGAACATTTGGACCTCCACACTTTCTAGGTTGCTACAGCTGGATTCAATCCGCGAAAGTGGTACTTTTCCACAGAACTTGAAAATCATTTGAAACAGGGAGTTCTACAGGCGGATAGCATGAACGTTTTGTTTGGATTAAAACGAAAGTTTTGTGCGAACGAGGTAAAAGTAGTCAACTATACGGGGACTCATGGTGCTGCGTCTGTATGATATCATGTAAGCAACATAAAAAACGTCTAACCAAGAGATTGTCCAACGAGCAGCCTACAAAACGTTTTAAAAAAAATAATACATGATCAAGTCTCCGAATCTTCGACGACCAAAAGCATTAAGAGCGTTTAAGTAAGTCTGGCAGTAAGAGCGTCACCAGCATTTTTCATTAAGTTGGTTGTGTAAAAATTTCGTTGACCAAAGCAGAAGAAGACCTCCTTAAACCTTTCTGATGACATATTGCAATCTCGCTCGTCATAAGATTCTTACGAAAATGTGTACATTCTCTAAAGCTTTTGATAAACCATTCACTACATTGGAAGCTTCGGAGAAGTCTTAAAGAATCAAGAAGGCTACAAACTTTTTATCCAGCGAATTTCTTACGACGTCAACGACTGACAACAACACAGTCTTGCAGCTAAGTTTGATACGGAAACCAGACTGGCGACTACTGAGAAATTTATTTGCTGCCAAATGTGTTTGAATTTATTTTAGAATTAATTTATCAAATAATGTACTCAAAAAGCGCAGAATTCCAAAGGGACTATATAGTATAAAGAAGCTATTTTTGGGATTTGAATAATTTTAGCCTTTTTTCATTCATGCGAATATTCGTAGTTAATGATGACACAATTAAAAATATGGCTCACGGGCGGCGAATGTATTGGAAGAGAAGCTTTATGAGCCTGCAATCAACTTCAACGAATGTTAAAAAATGTATATTTGTCTCCTTTTTCCTCTCGTCTTCTTAAGTATATTTATCATGGGCCTCGACGAAGTGGCGCAAGTCTTTGGCGTTTTTTTTTTGTCCCTATTCACAGGAAGAAAATGTATCTGGGTAAAAATATTCCAACAGCTCTGCTTGTACATCATGAAAATTGGCTTTAAAAATTATGCCCTCATCGAAGCGACTCGCAGTGTACTCGCACTTTATAATTACAATGGCGGATAAAGTGGCTTTTCCAAAAACTCTTTGTGGGGACTTTGGATTTGGGCTTTAAATTATGATATGAAAGATAAAATATGTAGATATCGTGTAATGCGATTAATTTGTTTTCGCGGGAAGATGAATGCATTCTTATTCGAGTCTTTTGATTGTAATTATGTAAAGTGAAGTTATAATTGTCCTTTGATCCACAAAAACGGGACAAAAGCGGGATACTTATTATTGTGGAGGAGATTTTGAAATACTATTTAATGGAAGTTTACTTTGATTCACGAAGAATTGGAAAAGAGAAGAATTGCGAATGCAAAAAAATGCGATTTATTGCGATAGTTTTATATTCAACCTCAATCGTCAATACGATTGAAAAACGTAACAGAAATGCAAGGTAAACAAAAAAATAAAAGTTTAATCTAATATTAAAAGTTAAGGAATACAGTAGAGTACATATTTTCGAAGAAATCTGTAATAAAGCGATCGATAGAGGTGACAGGTATTTTTCTGAGACGTTGGCTTTAAAAGCTTCCAAATTTTATGGCCACCGTGGTTGCATTTTATGGAGGCCATGCTATCGGTCAAATTTCGAAAAATCTTTTTCCATCATAGCCATCTTTATTTCGGCAATAACGCACCGACAGTCATCATTGGCATGTAGTTTATCGGAATACTCTGCTTTAATGACTTTAAATACCCATACAAAAAATAGTGTTAAGGCGTCTTATTTAAGTGACCTAGGCAGCCATTTTCTGGAATGATTCACTCAAAAAATATTTCCCATATTAATTGATTATTTGACTTGCTCTATGCTATGTTATGCCGACCGTCTGAGATGATTATTTTTTGGAAAAGGGAACCCTGCATGGGATAAAAGGAACATTGCTTCAATGGAGGCTTGTCTAAAGCTTTGGTCAAAGATCAAACAATAAGCTTTAAACGGAAAGAGAACGTATTCACGGTCGTTGCAACAATTCTTACTCGATTTACTGATCATTATATAAACTCTGTACATAAATAAGTTAAAATCAACTTTTGGTTTTGCATAGGTAATTAAGGCACACATACAAGTTAAACATTATTTAAATTCATAGATAGTAATTGTAAGCTATTATAAGGCAGAAAAAGCCATTGAATCCTGTGCCATAGAAAACCTTGCAAAAGGCCATAAAGGGGGTCAGAATTCTAATATATTCAGACAGCGAAGCAGCGCTCAAGGCACTGTCATCCAATCTAGTGGAATCCAAATGTGTAAAAAGCTGCTACGACGCAAAAGTTGGGTTAGGATGGGTTCCATTCCAGGTCATCATGAAATCGAAGGCAATGAAATTGCGGACGAACTAGCCAGGGATGGCTGTAAAACCGCGCTCATTGGTCTGGAAACTTCTGCGGCATAGGCTGGACTACGGCCACAGGTCTGACCAATAAGTGGGAAAACAAGCTACGAATTACCCACTGGAGACAAAACTAAACTAAACTACTTATCAATCCCTTCTCTTACAGAGAAATCCTAAATCAATCTCAACAAGGAGAACATTAGAAAACTCGTAAGCTTCCTCAAAGGCCATTGCCGCTTGAGATCATATTTAACCAAACTAGGGCTCAGTACAACCACCGAATGCCGACTCTGTTTGGAAGACAACGAAACGGCTGTACACATTCTTTGTGAATGTCCAGCTCTAATTTGGTTAAGAAGGCGTTTCTTCCTCAAAGAGATGTCCCCATTGAACATTAGACAATCCAATGTTAGAGACATTCTGACTTTCATCAGAAGGATGAAATCTCTACGAAAGGTCTTTTCCTTCAGACCGCAGTGTCCGCCACTTGGGCAGGGGCAGGGGCAGATATAACAAAAAAAAAAGCTATTAATAGGCAGAACAAAAATAGAAAGATAAGATAAAAAAAATAATGCAAATAAAAATAAAAATCAATTCAATTAAATATAATTAAGGACGAGTTGATTGCTTGAAAAGTAAGTCATTATCAAGCTAAATGCTGCTACTGAAATACTCAAATAGTTCTCTCTTAAACCGATTCTCTGTGTCCATCTTGGAATTAGAAGGAGTTGATTCCATAGGTGGATTGCATGAATAAAAAACTGCCGGCTACTAACTAAATATCTGTGGTTTGATGTAATTTAGTTGAATGTCCTTTGAGGTCGCACAAATCCGAGTTCATAATATAAATAGGTTGGTGTTTTGCTGTTGATGATCTTAAATAGAACAAAAACCGCGCGAAATTTCAACAATGAATTTAAGTAACAACCAATTATGAGTTTGACATAGTCAGTGTTATGAACATAGCGACGCAGATTAAAGATAAACCTGACACACTTGTTAAAGGCAACATTTAGTTCTCAAGCTGATTCAGAATCTAAACTGGCAAAAATTTCACACCCAAATAAGACATTGGGTGGGACATATGCTTTTATCAACTTCAATTTAACTCCAATAGGTAGGTACCGTTTCGTAGGACCTAAACCACGGAGAATAGCATAAATTTTGGAAACAATATGGTTGATAAAAGTGTTTCAATTTAAATACTCATTGAAATAAACACCAATCAGTAAACACAGGACTTTGACTTCAAGTCATAACTTTGGTTTTCGATGAGTTAAGGCTTATAATTTTGTTGCGACCAGAAATAGACAGAGTTCAGATCAATGTTCATACCATTAATGGCAGATAATTCTTCGGATATCTTGAATCGTTTCAAAAACTGCACATCATCTGCATAGATATGGTGCTCATAGGTTTTGGTACATTCAGCGATATCGCTTTTAAAAAGTAAAAATAAGACTGGACCAAGAACCGAGCCTTGCGGCACACACAATAAAACAGGTAAGCTTGTTGAACTTTTACCTCCACAGAACACAACTTGCGTACGGGTATCAAGGTAAGAGTCCATTAGATCACAGTCGGAGCTCTCAAAAGCAAATTGAGTTTTTAGTTTATGTAGTAAGATCTTGAGGTTACTGAGTCAAGACAACAAGCCCATATCAAAACCAGAGCGAATATCATTACTTACTTTCAGCAAGGACGTTATACAAATATGCTTCCTTCTAAAGCCTGACTAGAAGTTCGTTATGAGCTTTTGATTTTCAAGATAAGTTTTCATTTGATTGCTTACTATTCTTTCGAAGCCTTTGCTAAGAAATGAAAGAATTTAGTCGTCGGGGAAGTTTACTTTCCTTACAAGCTTACTTATAGAAGAGCTTGAATATTTAAAGCTTTTTTCCTTACTATACCAATTTTTTTTTCATTTTTTTAAATCAGTTAAATTTTCTTAAATTTTCTTGAGCAACTTCCAGAAAACCTGCTTGAATACATCCACAGTTCCCCTACGAAATGAGATTGGCTTCTAATTTGAACTACGCATCCTTATTATTTTTGTGGAGGCAACTTTGATGTAGGTCAGGAGGACGGCAGCACGCTTGTGGTTACTCGGCTGGGCTCGTCGGACGGTGAAGTTCTTGTCCTCTTTTCCATACATCTCCTGCTCAACAGCAAAGAAGAGTCGTTCCAATTTATGAGACGGAGAGAGAAAGAGACTCTCTCTTTCTAAAGATGAGAAAGAAAGATTATGGAGCGAGAGCGGAAAAGGCGGTGTTCAGGATTACCTTCTGAACGGGGATCTAAGTAAAAAGAATTGGAGGCCGACTTCCCTAGCTATCCTAAGGCTATCACTGTCCAGAAATTCGGCTCTTGTCTACCGTTCCCTTTGGTTTTTTTGTTCGGTCTCTTCTATGGATTAAGCGAATCTGATTTTTATTAAATCCCCTTTTTGTTGTTTAAACGTACCTTCGTTTTTTTATTTGTTTAGTCCCAATACATCCCATTAACGTCTTTTGTGATTTTTTTTCCCCACTTATTTTCCTTTTGTCTTTTTGTTTTTTTTTTTTTGCTTGCGCGTCCGCTCTTACTTGTCTATTACGATCAATTGACCCACTTTATTTGCTTGGACATTGTTCGCGGGCTTAACTGTCTTATCCACTTTTGGGGGCCCGGTCCGTAGGGGAAAGTTTCGTCTACGTCAAACATTATCCGAGCATTGATAAGGGAAAATAGTCATTATCTTGTCTTGATACGATCACCGTGAGTTGTTCCGCTAATGGTACTTGTTGCCTTCCAGAACCATTCTTGTTAGTCTTTAAACCCAGTTTTATCTATTTTTTTTTCAACCTCTACTTATACTAGGTACAAGCAACGCTAGGTAATAGTCTTATAATCAAATTCGCTAGCAGGGGTACACCACAGGGCAGTGTCATCTCTCCTCTTCTCTGGCTTATTGTCATGAACAACATTCTATCAAAACTAGACAGAGATGGGGTAAAGGTTGTAGGCTACGCGGATGACATGGTGATCTTGGTATCAGGAAGGTTTCCGGCTGTGATCAGTGAGATCATGGAGGGCGCTTTGGGGAAAGTTTGTACCTGGGCTTCGAAATGCGGCCTTGGTATCAACTCAAGCAAAACAGAACTGATGCTCTTCACCACTAAAACCAAGATACCCAGTTTCCCACTCCCCCGTCTGAATGAACAACCGCTTTCTCTGTCTACCAGCGCCAAGTTCCTAGGCGTTACCTTAGACCCTAAACTCAGCTGGAAGCTAAACGTTGATCAGCGAGTTAAAAAGGCGTGCATAGCTTTTTACGCCTGCAGTAGAACCTTTGGTAAAAATGGGGTCTCCAATCAAAGCTGATCCTATGGATGTATACGGCGGTGGTTCGCCCGATACTAACATACGGATCACTAGTATGGTGGCCGGCTCTCATGAAGAAATTCAATGTCATCAAACTAAACAAGGTACAGAGAACTGCATGCATAGGCACCACAGGCGCTCTACGATCGACTCCGTCGGATGCTCTGACGGTAATGCTGCATCTCCTACCTTTGGACCTACACATTAAAAACACTACTGCTCACAGCGCCATTAGGCTCAGAGAGTCTGGATGCTGGACGTCAAAACCCTATGGTCATAGCGCTATACTCGATCTTATACCAAGGGATCTGGTATCTTCACCTACGGACTATACGATCCCTAGAATTCATACATCAAATAACTTTGACACTCTAATCCCAGAAAGAGCGGAATGGAATAGTGGTCAGATATGTAAGGACTTTAACTGGATAATCTACACTGACGGCTCTAAGATGGGCGGCGGAGTCGGTGCGGGTGTGTTCTCAGGATCTCTGAACATCTGTAAAGCCTATAGACTGCCCGACAATTCCAGTGTTTTCCAAGCCGAACTATTTGCAATCCGGGAAGCATGTCGTCAAATCAAATTACATCCAAACATCCTGCCAAGCCAGAAGGTTGCCATATGCATTGATAGTCAAGCAGCCATCAAAGCTATTGCCTCCTTTACTTCACATTCAAAATTAGTACAGGAATGCCGAGATGAAATAGCGTCGTTAGAAGGTAAGCTCATTTCCCTTATATGGGTTCCCGGCCACAGTGCCATCCCAGGCAATGAGAAGGCCGATGAACTTGCTAGAAAGGGATCTGCCCTTCAGCGCTCGCTTGCAGGTGAGGTTTTCATCTCACTACAAGCAGTTAAGACTAATATATCCTCATACTTCCTTGAAGTAGCAAATCTAAGATGGGTCAGACTTACGAACTGTGCAACATCAAGGAAAATATGGCCAGAATACAAACAATCAAAAACAAAAGATCTCCTTCGACGAGCCCGTCATGATATTGCTAGATTAGTGGCGGTCTGCACAGGACACTGGCCGATTGGAGATCATGCCATTAAGCTAGGTATCCCACACAACGCACATTGTCGCAGCTGCAAAAACACAGCTGAGAGGGAGACCCTAACACACTTCTTTTGCGACTGTCCGGCTCTTGCTAGAGCCAGACAACGGGCGTTTGGTAGACCCTTCTTCAACTCAATTAATGAGATTTCTGCTAAGGATATTAAGGAACTAATGTCCTTCTTAAATACCTCGGGCTGGATTTAGAGATATCTCAAATACACCAAAATAACATCATAAATAAGGTAACAGAGCTGTGGTATTAAAACGGCACTTAGTGCTAATTAGGTTCTCACTGAACCACCACTTTTACCTACCTACCTACCTACCTACCTACCTATACTAACTTATAAACTAATGTCACAGACTTATCTTAATAGAGTTGTATCACAGAAACAATAAAACTCTACAATTGTTTCGACGAGTTTCTCCACCACCGTGAGCTCCTAACGGCAATTCGCGAACAAGGTTACGCTCTTCTCGTTTTTCGTGTGTGTGAGCGAGATCGCTAATATGATCTTCGTTATTCCCCATCCCCAAACTGATTCAATCCAATTTTCTGTCACCATCTGAGTTTCCAAATATTTTGTTCTCTAAACTATGGTTAATGTGGACGGAATACGACTCCTTGAAAACGAATCCAGCTACTGTCTCTGAAACCCAGCTCGCCTACGATAAGTATCCTTGTTTCGCCTGGATAGAAGGATGATTCCGGTGGCAATAAAGTAAACAAGACATGTTGTGTTTACCTTTTTGCCTTGGAATCGTTTTTCTATCCAAGCAACTATATCCTATACTATTTCTTATATCTAATTTTTTTTCTAGGTAGACGAGACTTCCACGTAACAACTGCAAATTATTTCCATCCACTGTCCGTCCGTCCGTCAAAACAAAAAACTCAGAACTCAATCTTCCGTACAGTGGTACGGAACCCTTCGCGTTCACGTTGAATTCGCACTTAGCTGCTTTATTTTTTTTTCTTTCTTACAAACAGATTTCATTTGCGAATGTGAATGTAGTGCTATCACCTGTTATAGGATACGCAACATATGCACACATGTTCTTCAGGAAGAGAAGCTGTTCTAACTATCCGATTTATAAAATTTTACGATTCGAAAAATAAGCATGAGCACAATGTAAGGACATTTTTCCTTGCTTGGCTCTCCACCGAGATAAACAGAAATAAAAATATTTAAATTAAAATGAGCTGCATTATTCATGCCATATTTACAAAGGTGAAAGAAAGATTTAGATAAAAAAGCAAGAACTTATAATCCAGGACAATGTGTCTAAAGCAACATGCATCACAACCTGCGGCCAAGATTTTTCCATAGCTGCATACTTGCTGAGCGCGAGTGTTTTAAAATTAACCCAAATTTATATACAAGTTGAGTTGACATGAATATTTAAATGACGAGGATAATGCTTAAGCTAAATCCCCTCCTCATGTGATGCCTTAAACGAAGGGAAATACTATGGGCTTATGAGACAAATGAGGCACACGAGTGCAGCGGAATACTTTGCTCCAAGTATTCCTAGAGCCTTGGGCCTATGATGTTAACGCAGCGCGACAGCACACAACTCTTGTGAAAAGCTTCTATACGTTTTCTGTTTTCTAATATTTTGTTATGAAATCCTCGGGATATTAGCGATGACTTTACGTAATGAGGTGTAGGTGATTTAATTGCGGCAAAAACGTCATATTATTTCCAGCATCTGCCCGGTTTATGAGCCCACAATAGCTGACGTAAGGCAGAAGGATTATCCAAACTAATGAAGTTCTCTGCTCTGTGGCATAAAAAACGCAAGGATATTTGGTTTGTGGTGAGGGGTGGCCAATATTTAATTATGCACAGTGGAGACGCAATCGAGATGCCATTGACCCTTATTATAAGATTTTTTTTTTTTCTTCTGTGCTGGAAATTCAAATTCTGCTCGAGACGAGTTTCGTCTGATCCTGGCGACGTTGTTCATTATTCGTAGAACAATGATGCTGTGATGAGATGTTTGTTAAATTCCAGAAGTAGAAGGACATGAGCTTTCTTTTGTTCTTATTTTTTTATTTTGCCTTCAGATGCTTGATGTTTTTGATTGATTAAGTTACAAACAAACTCAAAAATTATCCACTGATTATGAACTGACATACCATGTTGAACGGCTGATAGATTTTGGAGTCGTCTTAAAAATTGGGACTTGGGATGTCCAAGCATGCATTATGTAGTTGTAATGTCATCCGCGTATGACTGGAAGTCTGTAAAGTGATTCAAAACAAATATGAATAAATAGACTTAATCCAAGAACTGACCTTTGTATTTGTATTTTGAATTTATTGAATATTTATTGAATAAACTAGCGAAAGATTTAAAATTAATTTTACAAATTGTAAATATTTTGGAATATTCAGCTCAACTTTAAATATTACTTTTTTTTAAAGAAAAAAAGAAAATGTAATAATAACTAATTTTGTTTTTTGTTCGCTATCTGGGCAAGTACCTCAAAAGCAAAAACCCAAAACGTTTCTTGTTTCTGACTCCTCTCAGTTCACGGGGGAGGGAGTTCCATAGGCGATTAGCATGAGGGAAGAACTGTCGCTCGGAATTAAGACATTAGTATGCAGGTGTTATCAAAGCGAAAGTCCTTTGTGACCGAGGAAAAACTAATCTGTTATAGAGATAATCAGGTTGTCGTGGCTGTATGATATCGTGCAAACATGTTAAGGCTCGAAGTGCTAGCAAGTTATCGAACGTACAGCGGACAAACGGACACGTGATCGTACCGACGGAGGCCATGTAACGGGTCCGCCATCTAACGTTTTTTTTCAACTAGTGCTTATTTCGTGAATGGTAACACTAAGCTCATGTCTGATTTGACAGGTAATTAGTTTTATCCTTCCGCTGAACGAATATGGTTGTGTATACGCTTGAATAACGCTGGAAAATATTGCGACATTACTTTGAAAATCATGGTTATGTTACAGAATGTGTGCGAAAATTCCGTACGGATTTTGGAAGACGAGAAGCACCGTCAGCTCCGTATGTTCGTTATCTTGTGAAAAAAGTGAAAGAAACTGGCATCCTCATCGATAAACCAAAGCGTGATAAGCCAAAAACAGTGCGTATACCCGAGAATATCGCTGCTGTAGCAGAAAGTGTACATGAAGCGCCATCAACATCAATTCACCGTCGTTCTCAACAATTGAACATTTCGGAAACATCATTGAGACGAATTTTCTTATCGGGCCATGTTGAACGAATTTTTTTTTTTCACAAAAATTGAAGAGGAGGTTATTGGCAACTTTTGGTTTCAACAGGATGGCGCTACGTGCCACACAGCCGAAGCTACACTCGATGCTTTGCGCCCTGTTTTTGAAGATCGCATAATCAGCCGCAGGGCTGATGTCGTTTGGCCACGTCGGAGCTGCGATTTGACACCGTTGGACTATTATTTGTGGGGTGCTTAGTTACTTGTTCGTGGACAAATGGGCTTGGACTTGCATTAACAACACTTTTTCACACACCTTGCTCAAGAAGGAAAGGATCGCAATTGGTCTGTTGTGAACGCTTTCTTTTTTCGGAATTGGAATGACTTAAGCTCTTTTCCATTCACTCGGGTAAACAGAAAGTGGTTATAATGCTATTGAAAATATGGGTTGTGGAATAAACCTTGGATCAACACCGTCGATGCCGGTTGCATTTGACTAAAGCGACAGAACCGCTTTAACAACTTCTTGATCATTAACACATATGAAACCAAATGTCTCATTTCGGACGGCACTGTCTGACGGCTCAAATGTATTATTCGCGGGTTCGGTGGTGAAAGAAGATGGTATTGTAATAAATTTAGCGTTAAGAAAATCACAGTCGATGCTATAAGCTATTCTTGGTATCCCCCTTCAAGCCCCAAGCTCCTTTAAAACTTTCCATCTTTTTTTTATTGAACAATTTTGACTTAATCTATTGCCCTAGTAAAGCGTTTTTGCAGATCTTTTAGCTTCCACCACTTTGTTGTTTAGAGTATCTCCAAATACTATAAGCTGCATTACGTTCCAACATCAACTTCTTGATTTCGGAACTAAGTCAAGGTGGCGATGCTCTACAGACAACTTTTGTTTTAAGTGCACCTTTATCTGGAAAAATCTCTTCCTAAAAGTAACTTCAGTTTGATAAAAAAATACCATATAGCAAAATATAAGTACATCCTCAGCACGCTCTTGGTTGGTTTTAAAGGGTGATTAAAAGAACTTGCTCACTGTGCTCCCCTAGTTTAGGCATAGCTGTTTATTGGATTTTTGAATTTTTTCAAAGATGACATCCTTATTTAAACCAGTCTATATGCGTTGCGATTGAGACGCCACTCGCAAAGATTTCTCTTGCTTTAACTTACAGCTAACTAGTCGGTCTGTTATGAATTTCGTCATAATGATGTGACAAGGTTTGCCACGTTATGTAAAAGTTTTTCGTTTATCAAGCCATTTAAATATCTCTTTTGATTGTTTTCAAGGGGACTTCTTTTTTCCAAAAAGGCTGTGGCCTATATTCCCTGCTCTTTCTCAACCATCAAACCGACTTAGTTGAGCGAAGATGGTTTAAAAAAGCTTTAAGAAAACTTGACTTTATGACCGAAATTGGACTTGAGGGTGAACTGATGAGCATCCTTGGCGAGGCGGGTGTTAAGGCGAAAGATATAAGGCCGATAAAAGAATCCGTCTAATTCACTGGAGCATTGTTTTTTTTTTTTTTTTAAATAACGGATAAATGCGAGTTGGACTTGCGCAAAGAAGGTTCCTTACAAACTTTTAGGTATGTAAATAGTTCGTCCAAAATGGAAATTGAGTCTCGAAGCCTTAAGGTTTTGATTCCCTTGCGAATATAGAAATATGCGGCTTACTACAGTGGTGATAGGCAGACGGATAGCAAAGCGATCCTTAAATGGTTCCGTGTTTCCTTTTGATGAACGGAACCTTTAAACGCTAAAATCTAGAGAGGTTAGACACGTTACGTCAGTTGTGAAGCAACTTCGATTGACTTGAGAAAATATTAAACACAGTAAATGTCTTCTTCGTCGCTTTCATGCGATGTATCATTTTGCACAAAATCAACTATTTCTGCATCAGTCAAAGACGCGGCCAATAAAAGATGCTCGTCAACTTGTAGTAACTCATGAAACGAACATGGGAGTGCATTTTTAACAGGTAGAGCATTTTGAATCCACTGATTTAAGGGCCATTCATCCTTTTCCTCAAAATCTTCTCTTGCTTGAGCATTTTTTAATCCCGAATGTATAAACATTATGAACTAGTAACCTTTTCCCAAGCTTTTGAAATGAGTAAAATCACTTCCAGTAAAATTATGTCGCGTCGATGTTCAAAATTTTCGATATGCTCTAGCACTTGAAGCTTTCTGTAATTGGCTTTAAGGGATCTTATAATTCCTTGGTCCATTGGTTAGAGCACCGAGGTACTATTTGGTGGAAGGAATTCAAGTCGTATGGCTTGTAAGCCTTCCACTGCGGGAGGTGCAGGAAAATTATCCACGAGTAATAAGATAGTTTTTATTCTCCTATTTTTAGCCAGCGGTTCCAATTTCGCAGGGATTTTTCAAAAAATTAAGATAATATCCAGGCTACTACTGTAAGCTTTTTCACATTCTTGTTGGGTTTTTTTTGATTTTCCCACAACAAGAAGTTTCTCCTTTATTGTACCAGTCGTATTTGCAGTCATATCAATACAGTTATTCGATTCTTAGCCATTTTGCCTCCAATACAATTTTCACCTTTTAATTTAAGCGTATTGGTTTGTGTCATTTAAAAAAAAAAAATCTAATGTTTGCTTTCATTTGTATACTTTGTCCGAAGTTGGGGCCAATAACCTGCAATCAATTGTCTACTGCACCTTTAGGAACACTTTTGGCCTCTCCTATTATTTTGCCACTGACAATTCCGTGGCGTTGACGAAAACGCGAAGTCGTTCTTCGCCATATCCTTGGCAAAGTCATTTGCTTAAGCTTGCCATATGGTTCCACTGTTCGGTGTACCGGAACTCCTCTGTGTCTTAAATCTTACCAGCAGAGCCTTTTCAAACTCATTGTGCAATGAAGGTTTCACTTTTTTTACGATAAGTTTTGCTTCCTCAAATTTGTAAGCGCTGTTGACTGTAAAAATAACGGTCCCCATTCAAAAAAAACGTATTCTTTCAGAATTTTTTCACTTTAGAATTTTTAAGAAAATAATTAGTGTAAAAAAGTTTACGGTGGTACGGCACCCTTCGTGTGCCTCTCAGACTCGCACTTGTTTTTCTATAAATTAATCACTGAACACTTTTTGAAATACAACCACAATCAATTAACAACTATGTATGCCAATTTCATTATGTAAATTTTTCTTTGGTGTGTTTACTAACGAGCGTCTACACTTATCCTTAAGATCGTCCATCTGCATTATGTCACATTTAATGCACTAACAGCTTGGGCTGTCCTATCGAGGTGATAATGAAGATTGAAGCCAAATATTCAAATGGAATTGTAATAATGCAATATCCCTTTGAATTGTGTAACTATACTCGCGTCTTCACTCGGAACAAACAGGATATCCGCACTCAGCAACGTGTTCGTACAAAGTATCTGTATCTATGTATACAAGTGCTGTTCATTGACCATCATTTGGTTAATCATCTGTTAAGTGCTCTAAATTCGAACTCGAGCCCAGAAACACACCAATACCATCCTCTCGTAGGTAATCAATAATATTAATTACTTATGATTGCCTCATCAACATTAAGTGGAATAATGACAATATGCATGCACAGTATGTGTATTGTGCGGTCTTCCATTGACATTGCAGCACTGAAAGTGGGCCAAGAAGGCCCAATGCAGAAGGCGTGCACGTGCATTTTGGGAATGAAGTGTTGCACAATCGAAATGTTAATTAGTGTTACGAGTAGTTAAGACTATTGAAGTCATGGAAGGAGCTCGATGCAAAAGGCATTATGACATTATTGTAGATTGATTCCAATCTATGATGACGAAGCTTGCTTCTTCTATTTAACAATCTTAAGTCTATACACGCACTGCTAAATCTATTTGAAAACCATCGATATGAAGGAAATATTTTGTATTTGTATTTATTGTAGTATATGGAATACATTTGTTCCTTAACTATATTTTTAGAGATATGGTACATTTAACCTTATTACTAAAAATATTATAATCATGTACAAATAAATTATAATTTTACAGATATTAATCTTTTCAATCTCTAATTGAAGGAAAAGCTACATGAAGAACTTTCGCAAATGTAAAAATGGTAGAGGTCAGTGAGAAGAGGATTTGGTTCGCAATCTAAGAGAAAAAAATAAAATAAAAGTTTTGTGTAAATAATAAAGGAATAAATATTTCACTGAGTTAACACAAAAATAAACAAGAACATTCTGATGGGAAGTGCAGAAATAAATAAATTAATAAACAAATAAATAAATCATCAAATAAATAAAAAAAATATAACTTAATAAATAAATAATTAAATACATAAATAAATGAATAAGTGTTAGACCAAATATACAACTAAGTCAACGCAAAAATAAATAAATAAATATATTACATAAATAAGCAAATAAAAAGCAAAGAAATAATTTAATAATTAAATAAATAAATGAGTTAGTAATGAATAAATAAATAATTTAATGAATTCGCGATTGAAAAAAAAAATAAATAAATTAAGTAGAAAATAAAAATAATATTAATAAATTAATAAATAAGTAAATGAATAATTAAATAAATAATTAAATTAATAAATATTTCAATACATAAATAATTAAAAGATAGTTCAGGTAACAGATAACAAACAAAGTACGTTATCTGATATGCTACATTTTGTGTAGTAGCGGTCAGACAATACTACTGTGTCCAAAAAATAAGGTGACATTGTATTTATTTTGAAAATTCTTTATTTATTCTTCCAAATCAATTTCATCCCCTTCAAAGTAATCCCCTCCCGATGCAATGCACTTATGCCAACGGATTTTCCAATCTTTGAAACACTGGTTGTAGTCACTTTCCGGGATGGCCTTCAGTTCCGTCTTCGCTGCGGCTTGAATCTCCTCTATCGTATCAGAACGGTGTCCCCGGAGCGGTCTTTTGAGCTTGTTGAACAGCCAGAAGTCGCACGGCGCCAGATCAGGTGAATACCGTGTTGCTGGGGGAACGATATGGGTTGAGTTTTTGGCGAAATGATCACGAATTACGAGTGCGGTATGGGATGGTGCATTATCGTGGTGTAAAAACCAAGAATTGTGCTTCCACAATTCCGGCCTTTTTAGGCGGATAGCGTTACGCAAACGACGCATAACGTTCAAATAATATTCCATGTTGACTGTTTGGCCGGTTGGAAGGAATTCATTAAGCACAACACCACGATAATCGAAGAAAACAGTCAACAAAACAGTCAACATGATCCTGGTAGTCGGAAAGCATTGTTTCACACACTTCAACGCGACGCCTTTTTTCCAAAAAATTTAATGTTTTCGGTACCAGTCGAGATTTGACGCGCTTGAGGCCCAAAGCATCCTTCAAAATGGTATTGACTGAGCCTTTCGATAAGCCAACTTCATCAGCAAGGTCTCTTATCGTTAATCGATGGTTTTTCAACACCAAATCTTTGATTTGCTGGACGTGAGCTTCATCGGTTGAGGTTGATGGTCGCCCAGAACGCTCTTCGTCTTCGACACGTTCACGGCCGGCTTGGAAATCACTGTACCACTTGTAAACGTTTTTTTTTAGACATAGCCTCATCATCAAAGGCTTTCTGCACCATCCTCAACGTATCCGCAGCAGAAAATTGATTCCGCAAACAAAATTTAATGCAAATTCTTTGCTCAATAAATTTCGACATCGCAAAAAACGAAAAACTCACTTTTAGCAGCTCACAAAACGACGCGTATCTCAAACACTACGAATATAATTTGGCATGAAATTTCGCATAGATGTCACTGACAGTACTACCAACCTATAAAGAAAGAAAAATTTCCAAATCCTTCGACGCGCGCAGTTTAAATTCATATGTCACCTTATTTTTTGGACACAGTAGTATATTTATTCTTGTATGTACTTTTTCAGTATTACATATAGAATGCAAATAGTCTGTTGAGAAGTATCTTGTTAAGTCCAACATCATTTTAAGAGCCTTATTTTGAATTGTTTGGAGTCTTAAAATGTGGCTATTAGCGCAAAAACAGGCGAACCATAAAACATGATGGCTTGAAAGATTGCTTTGAAAATTAAAATTTTGTTTACACTACTCAATTCCGGTTTATAAACGAGTAAAATATTTTTATGCTTAAATTACTTTTATTTGTTATTTATGTATACTTAAATATTTACCACTTGACCTTCACTCTATCTGTTTTCCAATGATGGTAAGTATATTTTTTGAAAGCTTTTCTTTTTCGTGTGAAAAAGATAGCTTGATTCTATGAAGGAAATATGACTTTGTTCAAATTGGTTTTAGAGGCACCACGTAACATTTTTATCTCTTAAGCAAAGACACTTAGGATACAAGACACATTTTCATTTTAGAGCATCACGGATAAAATTCGTTTATTTTGTTCTCTTTTGTAGAAAGTTTTTTGAGCAGATAAGCAACATAAACCCCTTACCACAGCTCAGTGGTCCACAAAAAATGATGGAAAAAGGCGATTTTTGCGCTTATATTTTTTTCTCGATATTTCCTTCAAAATATGGTTGATTTTCTCAATTTCACTTTATATGTGTTCAGTTTGAGTCCTTGGTAAGGATTAATACCTTTATTCAAATAATCATATTTTGTGGATTATAAATTTTGGATAAACTCAAAATATCAAGCCATAACGCTGCACCTTACTCCGAAGTATTTAGTTTTTTTTACATCAGAGCTCCGATCTGTGTAAGTTGAAACATTGGAATGAACCAACTAAGAGAAAGTCACTTACATTAGAACTCACATTCAAAAAATTTGACAACTGAGTCTTCTTTACGGATGCCGCAGAACCTGCAAACTGGAAAAGAACGTGAGAAACGTACCAACCCAATACGCCGACGAAGCTGGTTTTCTTGTAGACTCTCAGTTGAATTCTCTTCCGTAGATAGCTGCTGATCCAAGAGAGTTTTGAAAACTTCATATCTTGTTAGTAGTAAAAAATGTTTTAGGCTATGTAACATCATCCAATTTTAAGTTCGATTGAACTAACTCTTGTCCTGGTTAGAGGACACAATTTATCATCAGAAAAAAACAGACACCGCATGCGGAGCAATCCCCGCTCGGGCGCCAGTTGAGATATTTTTTGGGATTTTATAAAATAAAAGTTTACAAGAACAATCCTTACTCAATTTTATCAACATTTATTGCTCGACTGAAATTGAAATCTTAAATTTTAATGTTGATGGTGCTGTTCCCGCCATCCGAGCACCATTTCTATGCAAGCGTGTGTATCCTGCTTGGGGCAATCTGATGCCAATGCACCTGTCCCTTGAAAGCCTTGTGAGAACGTGCGGTGCAATGAGTCAGCGAATCACAAAAAGTGACTCAATTACTCCTAAAAGATCTACCAAGAGTGTTTATCGATGGTAGCTTCACATTTATATTTGTATAGTATGATATTCAAGCTAAGAGAGCAGTCATCATCTTCATATCATCTTCATCATATATTTGCTTAGCATGATACACAAGCTAAGAGGGCAATCATCATCTTCATCTCTGTTTATCAATAATTGGAAGACCAAATCTTTTGCCTTCCAATCTGACTTCTGCCCGACACAGTATCTGTTCAAGAAAAATCTTTTTGCCGGAATTAAGTCTAGGTCTGGAATAGCTCCAGGTCCAAACTGCACAATAAATCAAATTTTTTCGGGTGTTTGCGACATTGATTTGTGTATTGCCATAGGTATACGATCGCCTCTTTTAACAGATGCTTTCGTCCTTTTAAATTAAACCGACGGTTTAACATCTCGGTCGCCTTGAAAAAGTTCAACTTGTAACCTACCATAACCCCCAGCCTTACTATTATACTATATATAACCTCATCAGTTGAAGTTAGGATTTTTGCATATCCTATCATTATCGTTTAGCACTATTTACAAGACAATATATCCTTAACAATTACTAAGAGTGCCTATTTTCTAGGTAAGCAAGCAAGGCTTTTGGGTTATTTTTGGTGCAGAGATTTCGTGTTGTATTTCTGTTTCTATAGTTTAATTCTGCGCAGCAATATTTTCTCTTTTCTTCATCCAGTTTTGTACTAATCACTCTGGAATTTCAAGTTCCTGTTGTCCAAAAAATGGTTGGTCTAGATAATCTATTATTGGCTACTTAAACATTCCACTGAGCATGGCGAAGTCCCAATTTTCTAAAACGCAACTCTTTGGTAAAGAAATTAATTTTGAATAAAATACTGTGAATCGAACGAATGCAAATAAGCTGATGTCAAATTCTTCGTCCCAATTAAGACTCCCACAAATGAAGCAATTGACACCAAAATACAATTGAGTTTTAAAGCACTTTACAAACTTTTGTGTAATAAGCATTATAAGGGTAGTCATAAAAAAAGTAAATACATTTAACCACCACCTACCTACCATGCCGATTAAGAAAAGAGTGAACATTGGATTGGTTTTTTCTTTTGTTTTAGTATTAAAAGCAACGGGAGCATCCTACATTGAAATGTAACTTAATTAACTAAGATGCCTAATGATGTCCTTAATCTCCCGATCTCTGACACTTTTCAAAAAGGGCAACCCACACTCTTTTTTATGCCAAACAAAAGTTTTTCCATGTGCTCTGTGAGAGCAGTGATACATTAATTCAGGAAATCTAACTCGCAGAGCGAAAGACATGGAGAATTTAAATTAGTGGGTGAATACCGAAGCCACCGCATCCAACGCCCAACAGAGACAACGTTGTTTCTTTTGTCACGAGACTACACACAGATAAGTTTTGTAATTCCATCCGTAAGACAATAATCCACCACAACTCATGGTAGGCAATTACAAATCCTACCTACAGAATTCGTCGTCAGTGTCAGCATCCACGAGCGAACTCAAGAGTAGCTCGAAAAGTTCTATGAAATCCTTTTATTCGAACCGTTTCTCCTTGGTTGTTAAAAACTAAATAAATCTCAACATAATTAAGGACTTAATTTTACAGAGTTAAATAGTGTGTATTCTGTGGGTCGGACGGGTTGTTAATTTTCGTTATTGGTTTACTTTGTAGAAGTTTTTGGAATTTTACAGCGGATGGCAAAATAAAGAAAACTTATCCGTCTATAGTTAAAGCGAGGTCTATGTAAATAGCTTCCGTTTGCACCCCGATTTTAGTGAGATCTGCGATTTTTTTTGCAAGAAATTGATTTAACTGAAGGTGTTTTTTCCTCGTTTCTGGTTCGAATGATGTTTTTGAACAACTCGAAAATGGATTCATTCATTCATGATGGGATGTGTACCTGGCATTAACTTCAAAATTACTTCAAAATAACTTCAAAAAAATCAAAGATACATGCAAGCGGCGTGCTGACCATAGAAATAACGTCCTTTGAACGTGGAAATCGAAGACTAACCACCTACCGACCAAAATCCTGACATATTTTTTTAATTCTCCTAAAATGTATACTCGTTTTAGATAATATTAAAGAATATTCAGTTGTGAGTTTAATATTTGAAAATGCTGGGGAATAATATTTCCCAAATTCGCAACCAAACAATTTCAATCCAAATTATAAGGTTTTCAGAGCACATCAGACAACTGACCGCCTATGGTAGAAGTTTTTAAAAACCTGCCGACATAAAAAAAAAACGAAACTTTTCTATAGAAAACAAATGCCATGGATAACCATTTATTTGGATGGATTCTATACTACCCACCCAATCAAATACTGACACAGAACTATTCCATTGGGAGAACTTGTTGTGGCTTTGTTCAGCGTTGCCGTTGGCCTGTTTGAAGGGAATGTGAATAAAATCAAAATCATAGCTCTTCGAGAAGACTGCGTTTTTCGTCGAATTATGTGGACAATTTCAAAATAGGAGAACATATTTGAGATTTGTCTATTTGCAAATAACAACATTGCATTAGTTAATCTTCAAATAATTTCCAAAACCCAGGAAAGAAGAGAGAGTGGAACAAGCTACTTGAAGCTTTGGAAAAAAAAAATGCAAGAACATTCTGGAACATAGTCAAAATAGTAAAAAACAAAAATAGACGTATCCCAGGGTTACAAATTTCTTCCAATTAGCTTTTTAATGATACTGAAAAGGCTCGCGTACTTTCGAAAACTTTTTCGAATAAAAATTGTGTGTCAGCTGTTTACACTGACACTCTAGTGAACAACACTCTTACTGCGTTTAATATGTTGACCGCTGAGACTCCAACCAATGCACAAATTACGGAGGCAGATATCCAATTTCATGTCGACAATTTGAAAGTAAATAAGAGTGCAGGTTTTGATGGCATTAAGAAAATATTTCTCAAGCAATTACCTCGAAATGGAATAAAGTTTTTGGCAATAAAGGCGTACCTTAACATACAATAATTTCCTGATGCTTGGAAAATGGCCAATGTTATACCAATATTTAAGGCTGGGAAGTCACCTGAGGACTCTTATAATTACAGACCAATAAGTTTGTTGAGTAGTGTAAGTAAATTATACGAAAAAATCATTTAAGAAAAGATTACGAAAATTATTGAAGAAAGAAACATATACCCGGCTTTACAGTTTGGTTTAAGGCCAAATCAAAGCACATCCCACCAAGTGCTCCGAATATGCAACTCCGTCAAAAGAAATCGAGTACAAGGAAAATCAACGGGCATGATTCTCCTTGACAATGAAAAGGCATTCGACTCCGTATCTATGGTATGTAAAATAGTTCAAAGTTTTTTTTCTGGTCGTTGCTTTTAAGTCATTGTCAATGACTTAAGAATGCGTTATCTAGTGTTATTTATTTCAAACTGGGGATTCCTCAAGGCTCTGTGTTAGGACCTCCTTAATACAATCTATTCACATCTGACTTTTCGAGTTTGAGTGAGTATGATGCGGCTAATTTTGCAGATGAAATCGCTTTATTTTCATCTCATAAGTTTCCTCAAAACGTTGAGACAAACTTAAAGGATGCGATGAAAATTATCGAAAGCTACTACAACAAATGGAAAATTAAGCTGAACGGTACTAGAACGCAAGCCATCTTTTTTACCAGAAAAATAAGTCCTTGCCTCCTCCCGAACAGCAGCAAACAAATCTGTGGAGCCGCAGAAGAAAGGACATCATCGAAATGACGGAAGTGCTGGTCAGCCAGGCCATGTTGCATCGACGGGAGAGATAGTACTCGGATGGCGCAAGATCTGGACTATACGGCGAGTGGGGTAGGACATCCTATTTCAGGGTTTCAAGGAAAACTTTGGCGACATTTGCAGCATGTGGCCGAGTATTGTCATGTTGCAAAATAACTTTATCGTGTCTTGCGACCGTTTCCGGCCGTTTTTCCTTCAGTGCTCGGCTCAAACACATCAATTGTCGTCGGTAGACCTCGCCTGTGATTGTTTCATTCGGTTTTAGCAGCTCATAATACACAACACCCTAATGCACAACATAACCTTCAGGCCATGAATATTCTGAACGGCCGTCGATGTTGAGGCATGTCCGGGGTATACATACGTTGCCCGACGTTTTGAATTATCGTAATGTACCCATTTTTCATCACCAGTGACGATTCGATGAAAAAAATACTTCTTTTTGTGGCGTTCAAGCAGCATTTCGGACATGCAAAATCGGTGTTCGACGTCTCGTGGCTTCAATTCATACGGCACCCAAAGTCCTACCTTTTGGATCATTCCCATTGCTGTCAAACGATCGGAAATGTTTTGCTGAGCGACGCCAAGTGATTTTGCAAGTTCTTCTTGCGTTTGTGACGGATCTCTCCAATTCATGCCTCCAATTCATGGTCTTCAAACTTTTTCACCTGGCCGGGCGTTTTTTGTCTTCGGTGTCGAAATCACCATCTTTGAACCGCTTAAACCACCACTGACACATTCTAACGTCTTTAGTATAGCCCGGGTAAGCTTCGGTAAGCAATTGATGCGCTTCGGTTGCTTTTTTCTTTGAATGAAAGAAGCATATTAAAACTTCCCGAAAATGTTGTTTTGATGGCACGAATGTAGACATTTTACGGCTTAACAAAAACTTGTGTGTTTTCACTAATTACCAATAACCTAGACTGAAATAATTAGACAATGACATGAAGTTTCTGATGTGACAGCTGTCATGGTCAAAATTCACCTCAGAGTAATAGTTGTCTGAAGTTGTCTGCAATAACGACATTTTCAACCGGTAGTCCTTTTACATATTTATTAATTTATTTTATTATTTATTTATTTATTTATATATTTATTTATTTATATACTTATTTATTTCTTAATTATATTTTTATTAATTTGTACATTTTATTTTTTATATATTTATTTATTTATTTAATCAATGTATTATAATATCGATGTAAACAATTGTTTAATATTTTTGTTATCCATATCATTCCTGTATCTAGTCATTGTTATTATTATTTTTATATGTATATTTTTTTTGACAACTATTTTTTTCGAATTTTCCTTCGTGATATACTCTGTTCATAACAAAATTCAATTTCATTAATACAGCAAGATAGCTGAATATCGAGTCTCTGTAATGTAAAATATTGTAATTTAGTGTTGTAAGTTTCATTGGTTAAATTTCAAATAAATCCCAAAATGCAGGACAAAAAGAAGAACATAAATTTACTCTTTGTTTTGATAATATTCTTATAATTAAACAATAGCGCATGGGTAGTGACAAAGGTTATAGAAAACAGTTAAAGACGCAATAACAAGTTATAGTCTTGATAAAAAGATATCGGTAACATTTGTGCATTTGCGAAATTCAATAATGAAAGAAGCAACTAGCAACAAAGTTGACTTTAAACAGCTGTGAGTGAACTGTCAAATGCCCGATCTTATAGAAACAAGCCTTTCTTCGCCTTCTTTAAGCTTGAGGTTACATCCTACAAGTTTCCCTCTTTGGAGCCGTCTGCTCGATGATAAGCGAAAAAGCATAGTAGATATTGAACTCTTGTATGAACAAAATTTCTTTGTCGAATTTGCTAGCTAATGAGAGAAAGAAGGATACAATCTTGAACTCTATGAGATGTAAGCTAATCTGGACCAAAATGCTGCGGCAACGAGGATTTTCAAATCACAGACCAGAGATTCGAAGGGACAAATCTCCGTTTGAGGATCAAACTATTGTTGTTGCCAGAGAGCCACTAGAATCTTAGAGCCCATTGTTGAAAAGAGTGGAAGGCTGCGGTGTCTCAGGCAGAGACATTTCATGGGTCGAGAACGCATTAAATAAATGGGCTTCAAGCATTTTACATCAACGCTTCAACGTTATCAGCATTGCTTAAAGACATATATACATACGTATGGTCTTTATATCTCGTGGAGTAATATCCAACCTCTCATGCACATATCCATTTGGTTGAATCCACTACATTGACATTATGTAGCCGTTATGAAACTTTTATAGAGAAGCGAGTTCACAATTCCAACATCCCAACAATTTCTCATCTCTATGACCAGCATGAGCAAAATGAAGCTGCTTTATTTTCCAAAATCAAGAAAGATTTCAAGGATTCAAAATTTTCTAAAATATTTGGCCTAATTTTCCTTTCTTTTCTTCTAAAATTTCTATTTCGAACTAGCAAGAGTGACTTTGAGGGTGGAAAGAATCTAAGAGGACCCACTTCCTTTGCATCATTAGCGATTGTCGTTGAAGGATTGTATAAAACTGTTGATTTCGGTTTCAAATAGTCCTTCTAAACGACACAATGATAGATTTATACGGTTTTTAAGGAATTCCTCAATCGATTTCGGTATAAACAAACAGTAGTAGGTATATTAAGTGTTCTTTTAGCTACAATTTGTGATACTCTTTACAGTGGCAACATTGGCAAGTGGTGCGCCGAAGAATAGACCTTCTGCACCATACCTTCACAATGTATTTTTTGTGCGGATGAGTTTTATGGCTCGTTGCCCCTTGCATTTGTTTTTCCATCTCTTTGTGATGTCCATTTTGTGTCCCCCCTATGCTTAGGAATTCCTTTCATACGTTTTTTTTTCCTTTTTTTTTGTTTCTTTTTAGTTTCTCTGCTTCAAATATAGGGCAGAATCCACACTTTCGCATTCACGTCAAAATGTTTATATACACATGTGTAGCTTTACACATACATACATACTTAAGGCACTTTTTTTAACGTTGCCTCAATATTTTTTTTTGAACGTGCGAATTTGTGGAATCCTTTTTATCGTTTATCGACCAATGGGTAGACCAACTGCTGCGATTGTTTGCCAAAATTTTCTGGAATTTAATGAAATTTTATCGGCATCAGCCACAATAGACAGTTTTATAAGGAATCTGTATAAACCGTCAGAGGGTGGGAATCCTTGACATAAAGAGTGTAGCGAGTGACAAGGTGACGCTAAGTATGCATGAATATTCAAATATTCCCGAAATTCATTTGGACATCTGACACTGCTGGGGTTTACCTGAAGTTTAATTTTTTTCTCATTTGAGTTCACACCACTCACTCTGGCAATCTTTTGGAGCAGTGACAGCAAGTTCCAGGGATTATTCACGAGTAGCAAGGCACGAATCCTTCAAAACACAAGAAACGCATTGTTGCACAGTCTTGTTGCGGAAATAAATAAACTTGTTGTGTATTGCTCAGCAGTCACAGTACCCGGGGTTCCAAGGCATCGATGACATCTGCAGCATAATAGCATACCACAGAGTGACTTTGAGTGGATGTAATGGCTCTTCGTGGACACTCACTGCCGGAACACATCGCTGTGGTGTAGAAGTAGTGTCGTACTGTCAAATGGTTCGGCACTAACATAATTCGCCCACAATAACAGCGCGTCATGTCAAATAAAGTGTCTCTTGAAACTCAGCTGTTTAGAATTCTGTTCTTCAGTTTAGAATGTTGCTTAAAAAATGCTGTTTCTAACTATAAATTTTTCGTCGTCTTCTATTTTTAGGGTTCCGTGCTGAAAGGGTCCAAAGGATCCCTAATACTAAGTCTCCGTTGTCCGTCCGTTAAAGGACGACACTTGCAATTTTCACAGAAGGTGAACTGCTAATATTTATGGGGGTCACCATACAAAGAAAGTGTTTCGTAAAATCGCAATCCAACACCTAAAAGTAGACAATGAGTTTCATGAAGCAAATTAACAACTTTTCAAAGTATGCAATAATTTCGTCTATCCAACAAAATGTACGTATCTCTGTATATACGTGTTTTGCTTTTTTGGCGACATTTTTATCAATCCCCAAAAAATTATTAACGATATCATTTGTTAGAAATGAATTATTAAAAAAAACGATTTCATGTGACTTTGATGTGTGATTGAATTATCCAGTCCCTCTGTTTAAGTAATTTTTTGAATCTGTTTACAACTATAACTAAAACACGCTCCAGAATCACATCATGCGATTATCTTTAATTATTTACTTTCAAGAAACAAGCATTTAAACAAATGTCACAATCACACCACTACATTTTCAGACTCATCAGATTCATCAGTTCCAAACGAATTTTCACTCGGTTTGATCACACACATTTCTACAGCATGACTTCATCAACAAATCTTTTAAGCTTGTGATCGTTTTAAATTTTTTTTTTGTTTAAACTTTTCAATTTCCCATCTCGAAGTTTTTGTTCCTATTTGTCTTTGTCCGGCTTACTAATGCAATTGTATGTGTGATGCTATGAGAAATCTGAAATTGAAGAAATATAGTGTTGCAAGCTCTTAGGAGGCGCGGAACCCTTCGTGTTAGAGTCAACGCTCACTTGACTACTTTTTTTGTTTTGCGATATACTACTGTGTCCAAAAAATAAGGTGACATTGTATTTATTTTGAAAATTCTTTATTTATTCCTCCAAATCAATTTCATCCCCTTCAAAGTAATCCCCTCCCGATGCAATGCACTTATGCCAACGGATTTTCCAATCTTTGAAACACTGGTTGTAGTCACTTTCCGGGGTGGCCTTCAGTTCCGTCTTCGCTGCGACTTGAATCTCCTCTATCGTATCAAAACGGTGTTCCCGGAGCGGTCTTTTGAGCTTGTTGAACAGCCAGAAGTCGTCCGGCGCCAGATCAGGTGAATACGGTGGTTGGGGAACGATATGGGTTGAGTTTTTGGCGAAATGATCACGAATTACTAGTGCGGTATGGGATGGTGCATTATCGTGGTGTAAAAACCAAGAATTGTCTTTCCACAATTCCGGCCTTTTTAGGCGGATAGCGTTACGCAAACGACGCATAACGTTCAAATAATATTCCTTGTTGACTGTTTGGCCGGTTGGAAGGAATTCATAAAGCACAACACCACGATAATCGAAGAAAACAGTCAACATGACCTTGATTTTTGAGCGACTTTGGCGCGGTTTTTTTGGTCTCGGCTCTCCTTTGGCACGATATTCGCTCGATTGATCGGTTGTTTCGGGGTCGTAAGCATAGATCCAAGTCTCATCGCCAGTTATAATGCGTTTCATGACATCCTGGTAGTCGGAAAGCATTGTTTCACACACTTCAACGCGACGCCTTTTTACCAAAAAATTCAATGTTTTCGGTACCAGTCGAGATTTGACGCGCTTGAGGCCCAAAGCATCCTTCAAAATGGTATTGACTGAGCCTTTCGATAAGCCAACTTCATCAGCAAGGTCTCTAATCGTTAATCGATGGTTTTTCAACACCAAATCTTTGATTTGTTGGATGTGAGCTTCATCGGTTGAGGTTGATGGTCGCCCAGAACGCTCTTCGTCTTCGACACGTTCACGGCCGGCTTGGAAATCACTATACCACTTGTTAACATTTTTTTTAGACATAGCCTCATCATCAAAAGCTTTCTGCACCATCCTCAACGTATCCGCAGCAGAAAATTGATTCCGCAAACAAAATTTAATGCAAATTCTTTGCTCAATAAATTTCGACATCGCAAAGAACGAAAAACTCACTTTTAGCAGCTCACAAAACGACGCGTATTTCAAACACTATGAATATATTTTGACATGAAATTTCACATAGATGTCACTGACAGTATTACCAACCTAAAAAGAAAGAAAAATGTCCAAATCCTTCAACGCGCGCAGTTTAAATTCATATGTCACCTTATTTTTTGGACACAGTAGTAATCTAAAACATTCGTCATTTGCAGCGCTTCAAGGGTTAAAAGTTAACCAACTCTTACTACTACTACTGCTACTGCTACACGCCAGCTACCTCATTGTGTTCGAGTAGTCAGTGTCCTAGAAATGCAAATTGTGTATCTTAAGCTTATGTGGCATACGAGGCGATTTTAGCGCGATATGAATTTTAGCGGACCTGGTAACAAGGCTGGTACCGATCCCCTTCGATACTTCTCTGCAAGGTAAACAAGGTCAATGCGAAAACACGAAGTTAAAACTTTTCGAAATGAATCTTACTGTCGTCGTTTTAAAACATTATTCCAGATGTTCCACAGGGTTCGAGTCCCAGTCCTCATTTATTCACAATTTTTGAAAATTTTCTGCCCACCGTAAGATTCAAATGTACGCTGATCCATCTCGGCTACGGTTTGGCTTTGATTGAAGTTACAACAGTTCGATTAAACTTTAAATTTTCCTTGACTAAGTACGGGACACCCTAAAGTTTGCCTTGGGGGCACCAAGGCTTAAACAACGACAGAGCTCTTCAGTTCCCTATTCTTAAAGACTCGGTGAGCAGTGAAAGTAATGGCTTCAATTGATACTATAAAAGAACCATGATCAATGAGCTCTTGCTCCTGCAAATTGACTAACTTGGATTAGACCATGCAGTTCCCACAGGGCGGTGCTACCCAACACAATTCATTGAAGAAACTTTTTAGAGGATGTGTTTCCTGTTCGCCTTGTGTCTCGTTTGTGTCGTATGCAACGGCATGATTGTCCAATTCGACCGTCCCAGACATCTTTTTTTTGGCGTTTTTTGAAGTTATTAATCTATAAGAATAAACGACCGACTCTGAAAGATCTCAGAAAAAATATCCAACAAAAGTCCGAGAAATTATCGCCTGAAGTTGTCGCCCAAATGGTAAGCAGTATTGATGACGCCCACTTGACCGATATCATCTTCAGAAATTAATCGAAAAAAACTCAAGGATCCAAAAAGTACATTTGAAAAAATAAATATGAAATTATGTCATTTCATTTCAAATAAAAAGCAAAACTACATAGGGTGAGGGTTTTTGGACCACCCCTAGAACGATAGTTGCCATTGTCCTTTGTGCAAAACAAGAAGATAATTATCCCTCCACCGATTTGGCATTGGCTCATTGGAAATAAGAAATAAACAAACAAAGCTATGAACATTCAAGCTATAAACATCTACTATTAAAATAGATTTTAAAGTGAAACATGATAAATTTCAACTGAAATCCTTGATGCATACACAAGCATACGTAGTCTGTGAAAATGTAACATTTACGCCTATCTTTTCTAGAAAAAAAAAGTATCTTCATTTTTTTCTACAAATGCGCTCCTTATCCGAATCTATGCTTTTCTAATCCCTCTGTTTTATTTGCGTACTCTTCCTGATTGGGGTGTTTTTCCTTTTTTTTTGTTGTTTGCGGAAATGTGGAATGTTCCTATTCTACCGAAACAGGTCATCTCCTTTTGGAACATATCAGGATAAAAAAAAAATGTATGTACAAGCCTGTTATCATTTTGTGTCTCTTTAAATTCAGATAAATTTCTCTTTATCAAGCGGCTGTCTTCAAAAACCAAACCAAAAAAAAAAAAAATGTGTTCAATCTACTGATATAAAAACAAATTGCAAGACTCTTCTTCTTCTTGTCATTATCAAGGTGGAGTATTGTGTTTTTTTGGTATAACCATGCGGTGCCTCTTGAAAATATCTGTATTGTGCGAATTAGGAGCATGCCCTGGAATAATAAAAAATGAGCTTGCGCAGTACGCAACGCGAGTAGAGATACTAAAATGTTTCTCTTCGATGTGGAAATTGTCAGTTTTATCATTTGTAAATTGAAGATGTTTTTTAAATGTATTTATTTATTTTTTGAATTTACGTTTAAGGACATGTTAGAACTCAAAACTTGTTATAGAATATAAATCATCAGACAGACTTTTTGGAGTATACGATTCATATGAACTTAGGTTCTTCTTGCCGGCTAAAAATCAAAATTTTTGACTTACATATTCACAATTTAGGCACGACATGAACAGCGTTCAAAATATGAGCATTAAAAAATTTATTTGCTTCAAAAACGTCATTTCAAATTAATCATATGAATCGGACAGCGCAGCTTGATGATTTAAACTACTATAATTTTTGATCAAGTTTGATGAAAAAATACAAAGAAACATTTATATTTGTATGTATATTGATGTTAGGAAAAAAATGGGTGAGGCACAACGAAAATCTATGTATGTATGTACTCATAGATACAAGAATCCTTGACATGGGCTTATCATTATTTCTTTTTTTTCTGTTCAGATTTTGGGACGTGCATGTACATTATTCGAACTATTGTATGGATTGTTCCATCTTCAGCATGTATAAGAGCAAGGCTTACATAGTATATCGAAATGTGTACTATAGAAGTGTACCATCAGGATAACCATGAAGAGTGTTGGTCTCTCTAGCCCAACCACAAATTGTCTATGTGTCTGCATGTGCAATCACTCTGTGGTTTTTTCTTTTTTGAAAAAAGTGACATTTTTCAGATATACGTTTCTTAACAAAATTCGAATCTATTCGAAAGGGGAAAAAATATATATAAGAACGAAAAAGGATACTCATACATATTATATAATTCAATATTTGTAGGTCGATGATAAAGGACGTAACATTATCATTTATAAAAATCCAACAAATGCAAAATCACCACCACCAAATTGGACGGCTGACTAGATAGTTTGTGTACTTGGTACAGACTACGAGTAAATTCTCTTAGGGGTTGGACAAAAAAAAATAACGTGAACGTGATTCCATTCCAATTGTAGCACATGTTACTCCCTTTAGCGTGATATACGATGTATCTTCTCAGTACTCACACCACAGGACACTGAATGAAAATGCATAATTTTTGATGGAAGAGAAAGGTTGCGAAAACAGCATCCACAGTCCACATCCAGCAACGAACGACCAAATGGAATTCAACAACGGCCTTTCCGGGAACTTTCATCCCTTAAAAATTCCTCCCTGGAAAGCGCAAAACATTTTTCTCTGTGATATCAGTTTTCAAGCCGTTTTCATCTGCGAAGGTCGTTTGCAACGGGAAACATCAAAACACATTTTACCATCAACGTTATGTGCTACATTTCAATACTACATCAGTGAAGCAAAATTATTGACGGATTGTATCCGTACAAAAATTATTTTAAAATAATGCCAGTTCAAATTTGTAAAAATAAAACCACTATCAGTGCATGAGTGTTGGAATTATATTGCGACTTCATTTTTCTCTCCTCCTTTTCTCATCTATCTATCTATCCTCCCGTGTTCCTTTTTATTTTTTTTTGTTTTATTTCGTAGTCGGTTCGCCCTGTTTTTGGTTCTTTTTCCTTTTTTTTCTGTTCATCGAACTACCACTTTTCACCCACTTCAACAATACTCTGAGTAGCAGCTTCTTCAACAACAACGAGAACGATTTCCGGATCACTATATTCGATTTCGACGCGTACAAATTCAACGAAGGCTGAAGGTAAAAAAACAAAAAAGCTTCGCCCATACTTCAATCAGATCCTCTTTCAATCCTTAAGAATTATTAAAAAAAAAAAACATATAGTTCCAAATAACCATCTTTGTGTCGTGTTAAGTTTTGTTACCGAATTGTGAGGTAAACCGATTCACTTCCTTCCAAAGGGAATCTCTTCTATTATCCCTGAGAGAAATTTTGTATTCATTGTGTAATCTGTGTGAATTTAAAAAAAAGGAAGTGATATCCTTTTTTCTGTGAAGTGCGCTGTTACAATTTTCTGATAAATGTTTCAAAAAGCATCCGTTGTGTAAAGATTTTCGTGCTACTTTGCAATTTTGGAATATTTTCGAAAGCCAGAAATGTATGTATGTATGTGCGGACTAGATGGGTCCTTGTGAGCGGTTCTAAGAGAAATCAGCTTTAAATTATTTATTTTATTGTTTCAACAACTCATAATAAATGAGATGTGGCAATAGTGATTCAACAACATCAAAAAAAACATGTATCGATGAGGTGCAAAAATATATTTGGATAAATTAGTTGGACCTATCGATCTTAAGCCGATATTTGAGGAGGAAACCTGACTCAAAGACACTTGGAGAATAGGTACGTAGCTTAGAAACCGTTTTATTGTTTAACTTAAAAACTGTTAAGGTTTTTTTCCATTTAATTAAACAAAGGCCACGAGCGTATGTTTATTTTATTGCCGCCATAAAAATGTGAGTGACTCTATTAGTCTTTTTACGTTTTGGACACGCATTCAAAATTTTGACAATTCATTTAAATTTTTTATACGTTGGATTTTGGGTGACAAATACTTTCAGATACATTTTGGACATAAAATGATCACAAAGTTTGCTGAATGGTAGACAATTATTTGTCCTTTTTAAAATATTCTCCATTAGCCCTAAAACATTTTTCAGATCTCTCAAAAAACTTATTTATACTATCTTTGGTGTCAAAATAGGCCGAAATATTTTTTTTTAGGCAGGCGGTGTACCTTTTCAGTGTCACTGCATTACGCCTACTTCTATTCGATGTTCCTTCGTCAGTAAACTTAACATTATTTCCTTCCTTTGCTTGCTCGCGTTTTTGAAGCAGCGTAAGCATTCTGGACATCCATCTTGAACTGACCTTGGTTGTAGCAGATACTCCAACCACTCGTGTTGGTGTAGTAGTGTCAATTGACCGTTCAGACCGAGGATCGTTTTCAATGGATTAGCTTCCTTGTTTCAAAAGGCCATGCGACGTTTAATGTGTCTTCCAATAGAGACTTTCGAGCTTTGACAGTTGATAGCGGCCATATTGTTGAGGCTCCATCTGTCAAATTGGCTGTCATTTATTCAGTCTGTTTTGCCAAATCACCATGGATGGAAATAGCGTTCAACAACCCTTGCAAATAATATAATTGTTTTATCAAAATTGGTGCTCTGTTCGGGCAACGTTCCGCGCGCTTTGCCCATTGCCATAATCGTCCTTCCAAGGGGACTGTTCGCAGTATGATGAATAAATTTGAGTCCATTGGTTCAGTAGACAGTCAACCAAAACACGTACGTCGAAACACAAGATCTGCCGAAAATGACGGTGTCCGTGAGAGTGTGCAGAAAAATCCGAGGCTGTCGAGAGGTAAACTTTCATAGACAAAGACATGAGTTCGCTGAATGGGCTCTTGAAGCAGTTGGAAACTGACCCTAATTTTGTTCGAAAAATTATCTTCAGCCAGGAGGACAATTTCTTGATGAATGGAACGATACCAATCCACATGAGATCCAAGAGCGTCCAATGCATCCCGAAAATGTCACTGTTTGGATTTTTGGGTTGGGAGCGTCATCGGTCCATATTTCTTTGTGAACGACGTAGGCCACGCCATCAAAGTCAAAGGCGACTGCTATAGGCCGATGATTACCAATGTCTTTTGGCCTGAATTAGATCATATGGACACCAACGGCATGTGATTTCAACAGGATAGCGTTAGGTTCCACCCAGCTTTCGCCACATAAGAAACTCTGTAGGAACGGTTCGAGGGCATGGTATGAACTGGCCACCGAAATCGTTAGTCTTTTTCTCGTGGGGTTTTCTGAAGTCGCAGGATTATACGAATAAGCCACAAACCGGAGCGGTCCTTATAGTCAGCGTTACCCATTCCATCGGTCAAATTCAGTCTGATTTGTGTGCCAGAGTCATGGAAAATTTAACATTTCGGATGTGGGCCACCCAGAAGAGTCGCGGCGGCATCGATAGGCCTTTCAAACGAATAAAAAATGTCGAAAATATCGCAAACACACTTTGATTAATTAAAATTTAGAGATATGAAGGGCCTAATAATAGATCATGGTTGCACAAGGCGCGGAGTCCCCAAAAACAGCTAACTTCTCTTTAGGTGTCTGAGGAGTCTTTCTTTGTCAAGTGAGGAACTTTATCACGGCGCGATAATCAATTTTCTTCATACTGGCTGCTTTCTTCTAGAATGACTGGTTTGCTCGTGAAAACTCAGAAGTTAGTTGAGATTATGAGTCACGCTATTAGTGTTTATCCAAATGAGCAACTACCCTCCCGACTCCATCATTCCGCGAACTTGTTGACCGAACCTCGTATGTGATTTTTTATGTGCGCGGGTTTTTTGCAAAGATTCAAATCAACCTTTTCAGGCCCAGTTTTTCAGTGCTGAATTAACTCTGAGTTAAACAAGATTTTACTAACTGTGGAATAAAAACTGATCCATAGTTAACTCATGAAGCAGTTCTTCAGTGCAGGATTCATTTTGACTCCATCTATTATAATTTATCGATTAAGTTGTCAAAAAAAGATTGAAATCTTACAATTTTGACTGCTCAGTGCTCAGTTTGTAATTGTTTAGCAACAGAACGAAATATTGTCTCTGAGTATGTAAGATGACTGCAGGATTACTACCAAGATTGGGGAATCCAAATCAATCCGGATCTGACATTCTTCCGAAGACCTGACAACTTTCAGAGATCAAAACACACTACAAAATGCCGCAACAAACTAGAACTGCAAGACGGAACGGTCATTAAAGCTTTGACTTTGGTTCAAAACTTCAGAGTCACCTTACTGAAGAAGTGACAATCCAAGGTTTGTTTTGCTTTTCAACGGATGAACAAAACTCCTCATCCGCAAGCAGCTCATCAGGCTAGATATGAATTTCCCATATGGTTCTTGGCCTCGAAGGCTTATTTTCTTGGAATTGATGCTGGACAACAGTACAACCATGAAATATGTCAGGAATAGTAGATTATGCAGTGAATCTGTAATCACACATAAGGTAGTTCATGGTTGGACTGTTCCAGAAATACCTGAAGACCACAAGTTAACTCATCAACAGTTTGGCCAACCAGGAGCAAGAATGTCGGCAACTGATTTCAATGCCAATCGTGAGAACCTTTTTCCGAAGAAACCGGAATAAGGCTTCACCGAGGATAAAAAGTGATAAGACCACATAGACACCAGAACCCAGACTTCATCTGGGTAGAACATCCACAGAAGACGAGCATTGTGAAGGACGAAGTCCCGAGTAATGTACAAAAGCTTATGGCGTCAGATATTTTGAGATGCCGAAGGGAGCCTGTAGAAAGGAGCCACAATTACAGGATAACAGATGGCTACTTTCTCTCTTGAAGACTGCAGGGCAGGACAGTCGTGATATGAATTTGGCTGCAAGAAGAAGGTAGTCTGAGTAGATTTGTGCACCCTATTGGTTGGGTGCCTCGTTTGGCGTTTCGATCATAAAAAAGTGCCAACATTCTTTTTAGATTCTTAACCTTGACCACTTTCTATAGAAAAGAAAAGAAAAATCAATGCCATTGTAGATTAAGCCCTGATAAACTCCCTAGTTCTTCAGTTGGTTGCTGGTTGTTGCTTCGCCGCAATGGGGCATAGCACTGTCTAAGTTATTTGAATCAGTGAAGTCGAAGGCTTGGCCCGCACTTAAAAAGCTTGTTTCAATTAATAGCTGTTAAGAATGAGAACAGCATCAACCAAGTCTGAAGCAATTGTAGCCTTGATCTCCTGCAGCCAAGTCCATGGATAGATGTCGACTGCCGCTTGTTCTGTGGTTAAGTCTCTAGCAATAAAAAGATCTGTCCACTCCAGTTTAGATTCCCGGGAGAATATATAGACCATTCACTTAAATATAAGTATAATAATAAATGGAATTGACTAACTTGGTACTCCATTAAATGCGCTCGTTTTATTGGTCGAGTGTCCTATAGCTTCTTTGGTGAAAAAAGAGGATCCTGTATCATTCCTCTCGAGGTACCCTTTTCTTTATTAAGTTCCCTAAGTATTCGATGGAATATCGTTCAACAAGCACCTGCCTTTGTCAGTGTCTCTTTATCGAGGAGCACCCATGAGATTGAAATCACATTTTATCAGAATCATCGTTGACACCTTCACGAATGTTGACTTGCATTTTTGTCTTTTTTATAATTTGCTCGGTGTTAGGGGATTATGACTACCCTTTCATGTATTTAGCATGAGTAAACGAAGAAGGACCGAAATATTGTGAAAAGGTCCAAAAATCAGATATATTTTGATTTCGGAGTCTTAATAGACACGGAGAATAGTACATTGGTTTATTTGCATTCACTCAATTCGCAGTATTTTATTCGTCGTTATTTGAAAATTGCGTCAGCTCTCTGCTGTCAATGTTATGCTGACACAAACTATAAACTCCACCATGATAAGTCGAAAGAGTCACCATTACAGCACGACCACCCACTTACTAAGAATAAGTATTGCTGGTCCATCGCTCTCCAGTGCACCGCCATTAATTTGACAGCAATCTTAAAAAGTGACTGGACCAAATTCGACAACTAGATAAAAGTTCAAGACTTACTCTCTAAATTACTGCGCCACCTAGCCGCGTGCAAGTAAAGGAGTAAAAAAGCTAGAAATGTGATTTTTTACTTGAACAGTCAGTTGTCAAATGACACGGCAATAATCGGTAATATGGTCCCCCCCCCTAGCTGGAGTTCCTCAAAATTCCCATAAACAAATCAGAAAGTGGGGATTTTTCCTAACCGCGGCTTTTCAATTAAAATGTTTACCAAAAGTTAATTATGTTTTTATTCGAACTTAGAAAAGGATAAGGATCAGGATTTTCTAAGAATAAATCCTATTCGAAGTTTATGAAAAGAATGACTGACAGTGCGTCATTTGCCAATGCAAATAAAAAAGCGATTGTCACATAATGACAGATCCTTGTAAACAAATCGAAGAGGGGACGCAGCACACTTTGAATAATTTGTGTGAAAAGTAATTCGAGTTGTGTTCTTATTTATGTTTTCCTTTTTGATATTGTGTGCGTTGAAGCATGAAATGGGGTGCATGTACCGTGTGTATGAGTTTCCCCTTTCTTAGTTTTTTCAAATGTTGGCAGTGAATTTGTTTTTGAAATTTGGTGTTTCACTTCAACACCGTGAAAATGATTTCTGGGCGAGCATAGTTTTTTTTTCGGATATGGTTTTTCCCATGTTATGAAAAATTTTTCACTTAAACATAATATTTCGGATGTACGTGAAAAATCGCACATCTAAATACGAACACTTTTGAATGTATAAATTTTTGCAGGGTTTTTCCGTTTCCCATTTCCGTTGACTGGCACACAAAATTTGGATGATACAAGTTTTGGCAACATTTTCAAAAAGGAAGGAAAAGTCTTGACTTGCACCCGTTTTACAATTCAACGCGTTAAGTATTCAAAAACAATTTGTTCAATGTGTAATTCATTTGTCGGAAATTTTATATGCGAGACCTTTGTTTTTAGGGTTCAGTACCTCGAAAGGAAAAAACGGAACCCTTATAGGATCACTATGTTGTCCGTCCGTCTGTCTGTCAAGACACTTTTTCACGGGAACGCGTGGAGGTATCAAGCTGGAAATACTCAATCCTACTGTACCTTGCTGTGTGAAAATCAAACTTCTAAGCCACTACAACCAAAAGATCCAGCCATTTATGCCGCAAATTTTCGACACTCATTAGCGAATGAAAACCTAAATTTAAAAAGTGATTATAAACATAATTATAGTAACCGCAATGACCGCGACTTATCTCTATATATGGGGAGGGGAAAACATTTTTCAAACATTTGTCAAACATACCAGCGATATTTTATTTTGCAAGGCTGCTGCAAAGGTAGTGTAGGTATTTCAGTTATATTATAAAATAAAGGACTACTGAAACGATAAACAGACCATTGTCTCTTCTACCATAACGTATAACTCGATTGTCGTGATGGGTGAACTTTTATTTATATACCTACAGGTTTGTAGGGAACCCTTGGTGCCCAAGTCCGACTCACAATTGTTTTTGGACGGATTAATGGTCAGTCACCAAATATATTTATTTGAAAAATCCTCATTTACACGGAAAATAAGGTATTAAAAAGGACCAAAATGATAGATATTGGGACGTGATCAGCACAAAATATGAATGGAAACATTTGGCATATCATTGACAAACAAACAAAAAAGAGTTGGTCCCTAGATAGATCCCTGAGGTACTCCATCAGAGGGCCTTCGATTACGCAGGTAGTCTAGGAAAAGACAGACGAATATAGTATAAACTTTTTGCGCAAAATACCATGGTTCACCCTGTCAAAAGCCTTTGAAAAGTCAAGCAAGCAAAGGACTGTCGCATCTCATATGTTATATGACGTTAGCAAATTGAACCAAGGCTGTTGTACAATTAAGTTTTTTCACGAAAACGCGATTGCACTGATGACAGTAAATTGTTTCCTTCAATGTGACAAATGATCCGCTTAGCTAAGACCTTTCCAAGGACCTTTGCCAGACATGGAAATATTCTAATTGTTCGAAAATCTGTTAATGGAGAGCGACGCATTTTTTTTGGCGCTGGGATGACCTTTGCAAGTTTACATATATCAGGAAAGGATGAGGATGCAATACAATGATTCATCAAGTGCGTAAGAGAAATTAATATGTGTGGCAATGTAGTTTTGATGAAACGAATCTTCACCAATAACACCAGCCTTAATCGCTTTCATTTACTATTAAAAAAATAAGAAGGAAAATGCATCAAATGCACAGCATAGGGGAATCATCTGATCATGTGGAATACACTCAACACCATTAAACATGGGCTTGATTATGGAATAAATGAAAGCCGTAGCAAAACATTCAAGATAAAATTTGCATATACCCGAAATTGGATAAGAGGCCATACTAGCAGCAGGCCTTTTGGAAGGTCCTTGAAGCTGAATCCAACCCTGCTCTAGTAGTAATCCAACGAAAGATAATAAATGTGTAGCTGTCAGGCTCAAATAGTACAACGCTTTGCATGCCTGGATATAACAGGCGCACAAAATTCAATGTGAGTTGAAAAGACTCTCGGGAATAAAATGTAAGGCACAAAAATTAGTGTGCACAACATGATAAGAACCATGACACTACCAAGCGACCTTGTACAGAAAACTTTTGTCTTCGACAACAATTTTTCCATCTAGAGAATCTTGGACGAATGAAAATAAGAGAAAACACCTCAGTGGAATTACCAGAAGACGGATAACACTTTCGTTACGTTCTTTAAAGCAGAAGTCATCGCATTATTTACTGAAGTAGAAACGCTCACCGACCTTACCATAGGGGGAAGCAAATACTAATCTGCTTAGACAGTACTGCGAGGATTAAAGCGATTATAAACCCCTTTTCATCACTGTCACTGGTGAGTGGGTGTAAACACAAACAAAATAAAATAACTAGCAACACTAAACTATGTCAGTCTAACATCAAAGGTGTAACTGGTGACGAAAAAGGACGTAAGGTACCTTTGACTGCCATCAAAAGAACTATAAATGATTGGGCAACCGATGAATTGAAAATATACCCGCAAATTTAACAACGCGTAGATAAACCGAGAAAGAATGTAGCGAAATAACCTCTGAGCTGCAGCAAGAGAAATCTACGATTAATAGTGGAACTGGCACCCGGGTACATTAGGCCAAATACCGACTCGGATTAACAGTTGCCTCAGTATGCGACAACTTGGGGCACTTCCACTGCCACTGTCCAGCAACAGCGAGATTGTGACATAAATTACTGTGATCAGCACTGATACCAGATCTGAGGAACCTCAAAAAGAAAGGAAGCGTTGAAATCATGTACTTCGCAAAAACAACCAAAAGTTTTCCGGACCACACAAGACAGGTCGATTTGTTTTTTACTTACTTACTTACTTAAGGTGGCGCTACAGTCACGGGTGGACCTGGGCCTCAACCAACAAGCGTCTCAAGCTAGCTCGATCTTTTGCTAGCTGCCTTCAGTTTCGCACGCTAAATTGCGCCGTCCCTCGGGGGTGGATTCGAAGACTTTCCGGGCCGGAGCATTGGTTTCCGTCCGCTCTACATGACCTAGCCATCTAAATCGTTGAATCTTCACTCTACTGGCTAGGTCGATGTCGCTGAACACCTCGTATAGTTCGTGACTGTATCTTCTCCTCCACTCACCGTCTTTGCAGACAGGACCGAAAATCACCCGAAGAATTTTCCACTCGAAGCAGCCAAGAGTAGCTTCGTCTGCTTTTGACAAAGTCCATGCCTCCGCGCCGTATTGCAGGACTGGGTCGATTAAGGTCTAGGGTTTTACTTTGGTTGTTTGAGAGAAGGCTTTGTTTATCAATTGGTTTCTCAACTTATAGAAGCAACGATTTGCAAAAGTGACTCTTCGTCTGATTTCAGTGCTGATGTTGTTATCTGAATTGATAGCAGTGCCTAGGTAGACAAAGTCTTTGACTACCTAAAAGTTGTAGGTGTCTACTTTGACGTTCTGTCCAGGACGTCGGTATTGGGAGTCCTTTCTCGTTGACAGCATATACGTTGTCTAGCCCTCGTATACAGTCAAACCCATTTTCGCGGCCTCCATTGCCATACTCACAAAAGTGCCATTGACATCACTCTGCGTTCTTTCAATAATATCAATATCGTCGGCATATGCCAGTAGTTGGACGGACTTCTGAAAGATTGATCCTCTGGTGTAGGCGTGCGAGTTTTGAACAATTCTTTCAAGAACGATGTTGAAGAAGTCGAATGACAGCGCGTCGCCTTGTCTGAATCCTTTTTTGACACCAAAGGTCTTGGTTAGGTCTTTACCGACCTTGATGGAGCAGCGTGTATTCTCCATCGTCATCCTGTACAAACGGACGAGTATGGTAGGGATGCCAAAACTAGACATTGCGTTGTATAGCTCGTCTCTATAAATGCTGTCATACGCGGCCTTGAAATCGATGAAAAGGTGGTGGGTATGGATCTGTTGATCATGGGCTTTTTCCAAGATTTGCCGGAGTGTGAATATTTGATGTACTGTTGAATTCATTGGCCTAAAGCCGCACTGGTATGGACCAACCAGGTTGTTGACAAACGACTTTAGGCGCTCACATAACACGGCAGATAGTATCTTGTAGGTGATGTTAAGAAGACTGATTCCTCTATACTTGGCACAATTCAGAGGGTGTCTTTTTTTGTGGATTGGGCAAACAATGCTGAGATTCCAATCATCGGGCATGCTTTCCTCCGACCATATTTAACAGATAAGTTGGTGCATACTCCTTACCAAATCACCGCCTGCCGCTTTGTAAAGCTTGCTTGGTTTTTAACTTATTTTAATATTTACAATTTTTGGCCTAAAACTAGATTAACAACTACAATTTTTTATTATTGGCTCAACAATAAGAGCCCAACGTATTTCAACGTACTAATCTATAACAACATATATATAATATTATAAAATAATAATAATAATAATAATAATAATAATAATAATAATAATAATAATAATAATAATAATAATAATAATAATAATATTAATAAAATAAATTAAAAAATGTTACAGAGTATCAGCCTCTGATGATGGTCCTGTTTGCTTTTGTGTAGAACTTAGTCCAATAGATGATTCCTTGAAATGATCCTGATGTCTTCGTAAGGGTGGCTTGCTAATCCTTGATGATTTTCCTTGACAGCTGCAGCATGTTGTCGTCAATTGGAGTGATAACTGCGTTTTCGTTTAACGTATTATTGCATATATATTTTCGCGTGTTGAGATTCCTCCAGAGTCCAGTGCTCGATCTGAGAGTTTTCCTTACCAGTATTTGGATTTTAGTCCCTCCTCTTTCTAAGAAGTGGTTACACTAAATAAACGACGGCTTTTTTAAGCCGCTTTTCAGCCTTTCCCCCAGGTGCTCTTTCCCATCTGGCAGTATGATCCTCATGTCATGGCATTTCTTCGCCAATGTTTTCCTGCTCCTTGTTGCTGTGGTCGGTGGTTTGAAGCAGATGAGCTCCATCTCGCTGCTGCTGATCCTCAGTCTCTATTTGGGGTAATAGTCCCAGCGCTTCGCGATATGTTGTTGAACTTAAACGGCTGCTATTTTCGGGGCTAATGATTCAGTATTTGTTATGTGTAGTCCACGAAGAGGAGTGCCTTCGTTCGTGCTGACAGGATGGATGAATAGGATTGTTAAGACTATACCTCCGTGTTGAACTCCTCTTCTAAGTGTTGATAATTTATCGTGTATCTGGATGAAAAACACTCTTTCTTTTAGGATTCTTACCAGATGCTGCGCAAATCCCATTATCTGCATTTAGTAGATGAGGTCCTTGATCCAGACGCTGCTGAAAGCCTTTTCTATATCCAGAAAGCGCGCAACTAAAATTTCCTTCTTGTTGAGGGTTTGTGACATCATGATGCAGCTTCAGCAGTGGATGGATAGCTGAGTGCTAACAACTACTACCTAGCTTCGCTCGGAAACCATATTGGTGGTTTGGATGAATTCCCTTCTCTGTGCAAATCGCCATGACTTGGTGCAGCAGTACCAAATTCAGAACTATCGGCCTATACCCGTCTATGCTGGATCTATTTTTTTTCTTCGGAACTGGGACAATTTTCGCTATATTCCAGGGGTTGGGAACAGAAAAAAATTCAGCAGAAAGCTTGAGATGCGGTCTGGACTTGTAGACTCTTTTGAATTTCAACTCAAAATAAGATCCCATTGTAAGGAGCTGCGCTTGTTAGGGGGTTTTCTTTGCTGAATGCTGTCAGAGTGCCAACTGCTTCCGCGAACTCTGGTAGATTCACCGGGAGCCTCTCGGTGAAGTTCTTTTCGAAGTGTGCGGCGAACGATGACATTGATTTGTTTGAATGTGTCCGGTCCAGGCTTGATTTCCTCCAGGCGTCTGTGTGTTTTCACGGCTGTTCGGATCTAGTTGACTTCCGCTTGTATGTATGTTCCTGTTATGTTCGTTTTATCCTGAGTCGCTGACGGTGTGCGTAGATGGCTTGGATGCTGACTGACATGTGGGCATATCGATCCTAGTTGCTTCTGTGCTTTTTTGGGGCATCGATAGCATTTTAACCACGTTCTTTTGTTTTTCTGTCGTGCTGTCAATTTCTGCCATGGTAAGGTTCCTCTCCTTTGGCAGTACGGTGATGTTAATCTCGACGACGTGAGTAAATTTCGTCCAGTCTGATGGTCATGATCGGCATACTCGGTCTGACCCACAATTCAACTGCCAGATGATCTGGGTCACTTAGAATGACCTCGGAGGTAAAATCCGGAGCTCGGGAAGTATATTAATAAATAAAGATGTTTCCATGAAAAAAATCAAGCGACGAATGAGTCCTCGGGAACGTCTTAGGCGGCTGAGATGACACAAGCCAGGCCGCTTCATTGACAAATTATGTATCCTACCCATTTTCACTTAAAACACCCTTCCTTATGGAAAGAATGGGAACACAAGGAACCCAATTGAAGGCCTAAGTGAAGAGCAATATGCTCACCCTAATAAACCAACCAACCTAAACAGTCAATTTAAGACAATCACGCCTGCCGGTTGGTGACCATACACGACGACTCACGGAGCAAGAACTCACCAAAAGTTAAACGTTATCTAAACGACTTCCCACAATTCACAAAAACGCCGAAGTTTCGACCGATTCTTGTTCGAAACTGTCTTTATGACCGAAACTATTTTTTTTTTGCCTAAACAGAAACCGAATCTTTGGTCTGCTCGTTGGAACCCGCTTAAATGACGGGTTTATGACTTTTTGGAAGTTCTTGTAAAAGGTTTGATTTTCGGAACTGCATCTAGTTTTCGAATCTGGTCCAGTCACCATTCGCCATTGCCATTGGGATCCAACTAACGGCGGTACTTTAGAAAGTGGTCGACCTGCGATCTGATTTGTCGGTGGCCTTCCCTTATTCGTGTCATCATAGTCAAGGTTCGTGAAGAAGGCATTCACCGACAGCAAATAGCCAATTACAAATTCTCCGTCCCAATTAGGACTCCACCCGAAGAGCAATTGAGACCAATGGATTCAGGATGCGATGGCTTGCGCCAAGGCACCATTGTGACTGCGTGTGGTGGGCTTCCTTTAATGTCAATATTGGCTGCATACCCCAGTTGCTGGACAAAATTCTGAAAAATCGGATCTGTGGTATTTGCGTGCGAGTTTCGAATGATGATTGAAAAAAGTCACATAACAGTGTGTCACCTTGTTTCAGACAATGTTAGTCAATTGTGTGACATTTACCGACCTTTTCGATCCACCGAGCATTTCCATCTTTATAAAATACTATACAATCGAACGAGGTTGGCAGTGATGCTAAAGCATAGCATGGCTTTAAATAGCTTGTTTTTTTTAAGCTGTTATACTCGGAAAATCGAGATGCAGCATCGACCTATCGGTCGCGTATTCGGCAAAGTGAGTGACCTTTTTTGACAAGCCTGTCTATAAACAACGAAATCACGTTTTACATTCTAAATTGAGGGAGTAGACATCTGGAGTGAACAATGCCTTGCGACTTGGAGACGCAACCATCTTTATAGGGGAGGCAGAGGCTCTTTGCTTTGTTCCTTGGAGGTATTCCTTTCCTAACAATTTATTTTTGGAGAAATTGAAGGACCTGCTTTTTATGTTTCAGGTTGATAGAAATTTATTATGAAGTACCTTAAGCCATAACAACGGGTTGAAATAATTTAAACTCAATTCTGAGAACGCAGAAAAAAGTCATGTGATGAAAACACCATTCAGCACGTACTGAATAATTTTTAAAATTTGCATACATTCGAAAATGAAAAAATTGAACTGCAGCTATTTTAAAAAAAAACAACAATTTCAGCAAGACAGGGCTAGAGTAAGAACTGAGACATAGCCTTAGCACCTCGGTTACCGGAGTCTACAGGGTTCGATATTTTTTTTATAGTAATAAATGAGTAAGAAAGAATTAAGGGAAGTATTGAAACTTTAAGCAGGTATACTTAGCCAACCTACGGCAAAACATTTCAGACCAATAAGTCTCCCGTCATTCCTTCTTAAACAATCGAGAGGTGGCCTCTCGATCTTGAAATAAGACGAAAGTGCAACGAGAAGCTGGAAGTGGTCCAATGAACAGAAACAACTCGTCATGAAGTCGCTTTCAGGATTGAGAAGGGAAGCTTCGGAGCTTTTGGCAGTCAGGAGTGGGATGTCGTTTTAGGCAGTCACCCAAGGCAACTGTGCTCATTGAGCATTTTCGTGAAAATCCTTAATGGTAATCGAAAAAGTATGGAAGAAATTGTGATGGATTTTTATATTCCTCACGAGATTAAGTTCCTCGAAAATGAAGAACGGGAAAGCAAGAAAGTCATTTGCAATGAAAAACTGTTCAAACGGTTCTAGAAAATAAATTTGACGGGTTAAGGTTTCCTCGCAAGAACACCAGACCTTAATTACTGGACAAGCAATCCTAAAGGGTTCTGAAATACTGGAAAGTAGCGTTAAGATATTACAAATTGAAGGCCGATTTTAAAGCACTTCGGTCTTGATGAATTGACAAGAAAGGGGAAGAAGATCAACGATCCCTCTAGAATTGGGGCTACTTCTCTATTCAATCCTCTATCAAACCATCAGCGGTCACATATTTTCATAAGCCTTATGGCCTTAACTAAACATTAAAAGAACAAGGACTCAATAATATTGGACAAGCAGCAACTCATATTCACGAAAGGTAACTTGTCCGAGCTATGGCTTCTGAGAAAATGTGCAAAAAGTCTCGTACTGACGCAGCGATGTTGTAGAAAATATATGTTTTAGAAAAGCAAATATTTTTTTTGAAAATTTAAAAGTGAAAAGCGAGTCGATCAAAGACTTATTCTGAAATTTTTCAGGGACTTAAGATTTGTAGAGGTTCCTTTCCTGGTGCTTTATGGAGCCTTGCTTTATAACACTGTACAAACTTTCTTCAAAATTACTTTGGCATGCAATCAAATAAGTTCGTGAAAGCTTCCTTCCTTTCAAGATTTAAGAAAAGCCAAGCTCGTCAAATATGGTAGAGGGTCTGAAGTATAAGAACTCATTCATATATTCAGATACCATTTATTAACAGGAGAAAAAATATTTATTTTTTTATTTTTTTTAAGGAAAATAATTTTTTACTTTATTTTTTCTCCATTTCAGGACATGTGAGCAAGAGTACAAAATCGGAACATATAAACATTTATGTAAACTGTACACATAAAGTGAAGTTCAAGCTTACTTAAGAAGCATATTTTTTGTGAAGCCTGGTTACGTAGTGAAAGGTAAAAAGTTGGCGAAATTAACGTTGATACTTTCGGCAAACGAATTACAGCACATTGAAAACTTGAGAAGTTATGTCGTCATGAGACCGACATTTGATCGACGCCTCTGGATATTAATATTCTTCATTTCATTGCAATGTAAGTACGCATTTCTTTATAGCTCTTTTTATCTATTTATTTTCGTTAGAGTTTTGCTTTTTATAATAGCAGCTTCTGTATAAATGCAAGAAACGAAGGCATTTCTATTTTAAAAAACATGAAAACCAAAGCCCACCTATCCTGCGCCTTTTTTATGGTTGAGGATCGGACACAGGATCACCTCGGTAACAGAAGAAGATGACAGCGGTAGGCTGGTTCTAGCACTACACCAAATTACGTATGAACAGAATCTTGTACCTTTATAAGAACACAAAATTCGTAACCAAAAAAGACGAAATTATTAGGTAGGTAAGTGAGTAAGCGCTTGTCGCAGCTGAAACAGTTTTGAACCACTTGGATCATGTTTTCATCCATTGTGTTATCACTAATCGGTGATTGCTACACCGATTCCTCATTGGCCAGGAGACTAACTAATACCTTAGAAATACCTATTAGAATCCAAGTGGTCCACTTTATTTTCGGTAATAACCAGAAAGTAGCTTCCTAGCGTGATTTTCCTCGTTTTTGCGAGGGCGGGACAGGTGCCTAGGTAGTGTAGTATACTTTCTTCTTCTGCCTCATCCGTGCAGCTGTGTGCCCATGATACAGTGACCTGTGATAATTCCTACAAACCTACTGATTATATTTCTCGAAGTCCTTCAAGTGTATAGTTAAGGGGTCTACTGATTTATTGCCATTGGCAAGCTCATCCATATTCTACCTAGCTCATCGACTGTTTCATTGCCTGGAATACCACTATGCCCAAGGACACATCATAGGGTAAGGTTACATCTGACCGAGAGATAGGCGGCAAAGTTTTACCATCTTAAATTGATGGTGTGTCCAGAGCCTTGATGGCCGCTTGGCTGTCTTTGTATATGACGGTACATAACCCGTCTATCGGATTCATTGACTTTAAGCGGGCAGCCTCTTGGATATCTTAAACTTCTGCTTGGAATATACTGCAGTGGTTGTGCAATTAAAGGGACAGAGAGAAGGAGATCTCCAGCGCGATCGTGGATACTCCGAGTCCGGTGTCTTCGTTCGTTTTGGAACCTTCCATGTAAACTTCCAGATTGGCAGATTTTCTGACTATGGTATATATTTTGTCCAGTCATCCCTATCTGGGATCAGTATTTTGTATCCCGATTCGAAGTCTAAGAAAGGTATGTCTCGAAATTCTCGCATTCTGGATTATTTTCATATGACCATGAAGCAGTTGTAGCATTATTTCCATCGCGGTTGAAGGTGTGGAACGAAGTGCCCTTGTGATGCATATACGGTGTTTGGATTCTGCCTATCCTTTTCAGATTATCTTTTTTATTCATTGCTGGCCACCATACGAGGCTACCATATGTTGGGATTGGTCTGACAACTGCTGTATACATACAGTGCGTCAATCTCGGTTTCAGTCCCCATTGGGGGCCAAGAACTGTCTCGCATGTATGCATAACCACCACTGCTTTCCTAATACGGTCTTGAATGTTTGGTTTCCTTTCCTTAGTTTTTTGTCTGTTATTACGCCTAAGTCTTTGGCTTGACTAGTGAAACTTAGTTCCTTATTCTTAATTTTTGGAGGACTTATTTGATATATTTTGTATCTTTTTGTGCACAGTATGAGCTTTGTTTTAGACGGGTTTACATCTAGACCTACTCTACTTGTACTTGTCCACTTTAGCGAAGTTTCCATTATATTTCTTATAGTATGAAGAAATGTCATTGCCTTTTACGACTAGGGCTTTGTCGTCTGCATAGGCTATAGGCTTGCAGCCGATGTGACAAAGTATCATAAGAATTTTTAGTTACGTTAACTGGAAAATTCAACAAAACTTTAAAAAAAACACAAAAAAATATAACAACCGAAAAACAAGAAAATCCGGCTTTGGGTATTCTTAAAAAAAACGTATCATTTCCAATAAAAGCGTAATTTCCCGAATTGGTATGACTTGCTTATATTGGGTAGTAACCAATCATAAACATTTATTACTGATTTGAAGCCAAATTAAAATTTTGGTTTGAGTCTATAATTTTTCACAAGACTGTACTTACAGTGCGTTGCCATATTAATAGGGACACCTATGAAAAAATTGTTTTTCGCTTAAATAGACAGAAAATAATTATTATATATTTAATTATTATTATTTTTATTTTATTGGACATTTAAACACTACATTAAAAATAATATGTATATTTTATGTGTTAGTCAATAATTCACCAGTGCACAACAAACAAAATATTAATATTTTTGGTTGAGCCGCCTTTCGCCGCGATTACCACTTCCAGAGGTCATGGCATACTCTCAATACATATTTAAACATTATGCGATAACTGAGGAGATAACTGAGCCAAATTTGGATAAGGGTTTCGATAAATTGCTGCTTAGTTGTGACCCGATTTTTGGTAATATCCAATTTCGTGAGCTCCCATAGATTCTTGATGGGGTTAATGTCTAGAGAATTCCACAGCCAAAGCAATACATGCACATTTTTTCATCTAGGAATGTCGTCACTCCAAGCTTCATGGCAACGTGCGGAGTCATGCTTGAATACGTCGTCCTGTCTATCAGCGAACCTTTGTCCAACTTGAGGCAGCAACCTTTTTGGTCATGCTTCATGCTTAATATGCAAACGTCCCATCCCCTTGGAAGACGTTGGTAGGGTGTTTGACCCTCTCCACAAGGCAGTCCGGGTGGAACTTCTCCCCTGGACGTCATCGGACGAACTACGATTTGTCGACTTAAATTTGGAAAGTGGACTCGTCGGAGAAGAACACCAGAAAAAATTTACTATTTTCGTAAAATTGTAATTTTTTAAGAGTTTAAAAACCAAAAAGTCCTCGACAGTCATGTGTTGGTGTTCTTTGGCCCACACCAGCCGCTTTCACTACCCACTGTACATATATACATAGCGCTAGCGCTTTATTATATAAGAATAAAATGTGTGTTTTTTATTTCATGATAGTAAAAGGACTACAGTCGTTTTAATGTTTTAAACTAAAATCCTCTCTGACTAAATACCTGTTAATTCTTTATTGTTTTTTTTTTCAGGTATTCAAATTACGAATCAAGATATTATCACAACAGCTGCTCCAGAATTGCAGGAGCAGGTTCCAGCATACACCTTAGATATCAGAACATCAGAAAACTATACACTGTCCTACATTTTAGGTGATACTAAAAAAATTAGTAGAGAACAAATGTTGTCGTCTGCTAAAAATAGTAAATCATCATTTCTATGTGCCAATTGTTTGAGGTCTGAAAAATATCAACGTCTGGAAGAGAGTCGACGCGTAAAAACGCAGCAGAAAGACCAAAATCTACGACCACAAAAGCCACCTCCACCGCTTCCAATTGCTACGTTCAAATATAGGGCGACCGTGATATACCGCATGCCTTCATCGTCAACTATTCCTTCCACAAATGTTAACAATGTTACCACACGTAATACAAACCGATTGCAACAATTACTTCTGCGATCGTATCTCGATCAACAGAGTCCATCCAGCGAAGATGCGGCTATCGAATCTGAAGACCTTCAGTACGATCATCAAAGATCAAAACGTAAAACGGCAACATCTGATGTTGATGTCTCACTAATGAGTGGCGATGGACAAAGCAGCGAAGAGTTCACCATCAATGACAACAACAGATTACTCCGTTCAAGTGATTTAAGAAAAAGTGATATTAGAGTAAATAAAACTAAAGTAAATTCTCCATCGTCTCCATCTTCCTCTTCTTCTTCTTCTTCTTCATCTTTATCTTCGTCGTCTTCATTGTCACCCTCCTTGCAACCTTCAGATTCGTCCTTTTTAATACCCGACCAAACACTGTCCAGTCCTGCACTACTGTATTCCCAACACTTTTTGTCGCAAGAGTCTTTATCCTCGTCCTTTGAGGAGGAAAGGACTCCCAGCAGCACTAATAGTAGAAGAAACTTGAGTAGAAAAAGTAGCAGTAGCCTGCCCTTAGCGAATCTATCGCAAACGGAAGCAACCAACAAAAGCATCCTCGACACAAAATCAAAAAAGAAAGCATCCCGTGCTTTGAAGAGCACGGAACCGATCATCATTATCGATGATGCCGAGGAATTCGACAGTGGTAGAGGTGATATGGGCACTGGACAGGGTATTAAGCGTAATGAGATGTCTGCCATTGCAACAGAAAGTGATGACGAAAGTGAATATTATTCGAATAGCAAACCTGTGGTGATGCCGCTGCGTCCCATTATCCGTGGTCCTTACGACGATGAGCATAACGAGGAGATGTCGGTAGTGTATGCCGAGCAACATACCGAAGTACGATTGGTGTGCGAGGTCGACTTGGACATTGCCATGAGTTCGTGGTACAAAAATGGACTGGTAAGTTTTCGCATTTCATTAAAGTTTGTATGAATTTTTAATAAGGGTGGGTGATAAGTTACCTTTCTTATTTGCCCTGCATTCGGAAAAACCGCCAGATGGACTACCTGCAAAATGCGTGAACGCGTTATCCTTACCGCTTAAAACCTTATTTTCGATGTCCCTTAAGCAATCTGTCTTCCCTAGAGTTTGGAAAGACACATTTATTATTCCTGTCCACAGAAAAGGCCACAAAAAAGCCGTCCCATAGCCAAACTCTCTTCCATACCCAAGCTCTTCGAAAGAATTGTCCAAGGCTCTTTGTACTTTCACAGTAACTCCATACTTTCCTCAGAGCAACACGGATGCGTAAAAGGTAAACCTACTGTAACAAATCTTATCGAATTCGTATTTAAAGCCTTACAAGCAAAAAAAGGCAAAGAAGTTGATGCTATTGCCAATGACTTCAGGAAGTCTTTTGATAACATCTCTTATCAAATTATTAACCTGAATTTTAAGGCCATTGAGTTTTCTCCATCCTTCATAGTCCCTACCTTTGGAGTACCTCAAGGTAGTCACTTAGGACCCATTGTCTTTATTCTCACTACCAACGATGTTGAATGCATTCTTGCATTCTTATAGACTCTGACCTGTTCATTTATGCTGATGATATAAGAATCTCTAAACACATATTATCCCCAATCAATCATAGTTTACTTCAAAATGTTTTGATTTGGTTCTTCCTTTGGTGTAACAAAAACCAACTTGAGCTCAATGTCGGCAAATGTAAATCTATTACCTATTCTCGCAAGTGTCTTCCTCAGCCTCCCCTTACATACTCCTTTATAGGAACCCCTGATCCCCTAGTGCATCAAAATTTGGCCCGGAAAGAGGACTAAAGTGGTGCGCACAAGTGAAAAAGGACCTTAATCCACTTGGCAAGCATAATTGGAGGTAGCTAGCTAGTGACCGAGCTTGTCCTTGTTCATTTTGAACTGTAGCGCCACCTTTATAAAGTAAGCTTTTCTGTGAAGGCATCACTCTAATAACCAATCTTCTAAAAAACCAACTTTCTAGTATGTCAACTGAATAAAGTACTGCGAACTAAGCGAAAGTTAAAAAATCGAACTTAAATACTCCGTCCCAGTTCGGACTTCAACCATGAAACAATTGTTCATCTGAGTTTCAAACCTGCTCGCTGAGTGTAGTAAGCATCATTAGCTCTTGAGATTGACCATTTGGCCATTACTATTGTCCTTTTCCGCATTGGTTGGACGTAAAAACAAAATATTTTCCGTATATAGAAAACAGGATTGCAATTAAAGGCTAAAACACAAAATTCAGAAGAATGCCAGATCTAAACCTTGAAAAAGCCAATGGGCTTTACCTTCGTTAATCATGTAAATATTTGCATTTAAAGCGAAGTTATTTACTGTTTCAAGACTGGACAAATGTGCGATAATGATAATGCTCCGTTTAAGAGCTTTTATAGGTCCGGTAATGAATGAGAAGATAGTTTGAATATTTTAAAATACTTGTAAATGGTAAACGAGGGACTTGCTGCACGGAAATGAGTAACAAAAATGGTAGAGTTTTCAAAAACCCGGAATTTTTGATTAAAGTAAATTTTCAAGCTAAATATTAAGCAATGAAAACTAAGAATTAAGACTTTCATATAAGAAAAATGAAATTAGTGATTCATAATAAATAAAATTTTATATATTTATTTTTTTTGTTTTTACAGAGTGTTCATGCAATTGAAAGGTCCTCAAGAATAACTGATTACCGTTTCGTAAAGGAATTAAACGGGGCACTCACAATAACAAATGTGATGCTCGAAGACGATGGCAAGTGGCAGTGTGAAGCTGAGAATGCGAATGCTTATATTGAGAATGCGCGCCCTGTAAAATTAGTAGTATTAGGTAAGCTTTCCATATATTCACAGTGTAGATGAAATTTTAGATAACCTAAACATGGACATGGATAAACTTTGGGTCTTAGAGACCCAAAAACACAATTAATAACTGAAAAAAATAAGAACAATTAAAAAGTAAATGCGATGCGGGAAATCTTAATTCTTATGTTGTTTTATTTTTTACTCTCATTTTCAGACCGTCCAAAACCCCCCTATTTGCTGATAGACTCACGTCGCTTAGATGCGGGAAATATATTCGTACCTGTGAAAGAGAACTCTGAACTAAATTTAGCATGTATTAGCGAAGGCGGGAATCCTAAGCCTACACTATCGTGGGAGGTCCTGCTTAGTCCCGGTGTAGACCGACATGCACAAAAAATGGCTGCGGAAGTTCTAGAGCTGGAAGAAGTAAAAAAGGATAAGGTGAGAATTGTAAAAAAAATCACTTGTTTATCTTATTTTTATCCTTTTTTGTCCTAACAAGTATTATAGTGAAGGAATGTATCAGAAGGAAGCCTTATTTTTTCTACAACACTTGAAAATGTCTTAATCTCAACAAATCGTTTGTCTGTTTGTCTGTCTGTCTCGAACTTCTCGAGGGAGCCTCGGATTGCTTCATACTTCTACTTGAGATAGGGATTCTGCATCCCCTATATTGGGTGAATAGAACATGGATTACTAGGTTTCGAAAAATGACAATTATAATCCGCATCAAATATGCCCTGCCCTGAATACAGGGTGCCTCAAAAAAACTCGTAATGCTAATAAAGTACTACGTTCAAAAATAGTCAGAGTTATTTTTCAATCTAGACGAGTAAAAGCCTATGGACATACATTCTTCATCTTTACAAATACAAAAAAAAAACACCTACATTTGCCGCCATCTTTAAAAGAAATATAAGCTTCCGATGAGGTGATACAATTTGTGCCAGCTTATATAAAATTCTTCGAAGAAGTTACATCACTCATGAGATAGTACATAAGGTCGCCATATCCACATGGATGATGAGAATGATGAGGATGTACTACATCTTTAGTAAGACCCCTAAAAATTAGGCTTCTCGTTTACTATCAAGGAAGCTCAAAATGGTTCGAAAATAGACTTAAACTAAGATGTGAGATTTTTTAAACGTACTTTTTTTACTCTTGGGCTTGGGCTCTTGCAAATTCGAGCATCATAGTCTTCCGAGGCTGCAATTGACGCTCGCTCGTCTTTGCACAGACAAGTGATTTGACGTATCCTCCAATAAAGCCTATAGGCACATTGACATGACATATCCATAACGAGAGAAATCATTTCTTAATTGGTCCATCGATTCGCATGCAGTGTTGCATGTAGCGCCGACTTCCTGGAAGCAAATGTCGATCAGATTCAGCGATATGAACGTTAGCAGGCGCCGTTGATGGGAACGTTGTTTTCACTGCCATCTTTGAAAAAATGAGGGGTTAAGGCAGTTTTTCGATAAAGAAAAGCGGACTTTCCTCCGGCTTTTCCAAGACCCACTTACCGAAAAATCGATACTGCGACAAGTCGTTCGGCTTACTTCAGCTGCGTTTTGTTAAGTCGTAGACCAAGATCCTTGATCAATACAATTCGAATTGGTGTGAAATAAGACGAAAGGGCAAATCATGGTCTTCATTATAACTGGCAGCAATAAAGTTCGATTATGAAGATCGTGTAATGACCGAAGTCCGCGAAAAACTCGCACTTGATTTAAATTTCAAATTTTTTTGGCACTTCTAAACTGAACTTATAATTGAAATATTTTTTTCGGAATTTCTTTTTAATTTAAGGAAAAGCTTCCTTATAAAATGAATTCGGGAGCAAAGAGCGAAGCTCGTTTATCTGCTGTTTACCGAGCACATCACAATGGACGAATTCTATGCGTTATGGAACATCCGACATTAAAAATAAGACAAAATGCATCGCTGCTCTTAGACGTACAATGTGAGTATAAGTTATTATTTACCATTTACATACAAACATGTTTCAGTCATAAAATTTGCCATTGTAACGTTAACTTTGGGTTAGAATGACAAAACTTATTTATTTCGTTAACAATCTCTCTTTATATTTATAAACAATCGCAATAATCTTTGTAAATTCACTTTCATACACCAGTTCCTCATATAAGCACTACCTTAACGAAGTCTGCCGTCGCTAATGTGCACAACTTTGCCGTCGAGAATGTGAGCGTCGGTCTACTCGAATGCTCTTGCTGGTTGTCAACTCGCTTAAGGAGTGAACTCAACACCATTCAGGAAGTGATTGTCTTCAATTGTAGAGTTTAGTTTTGACACTTACAGTCTTGAACAGCTGTTTTAGTAATAATTGTTTCGTATTCGTTCCTTGATGTCCTCAAGAACCTTGTCATTACTTTTGGGATCAGGTCTGATGCAAAGGCTTACGCAATGGTTTTTCAAGCGCGGAGGAACAGCTCTGTAGAAGAATGGGGGAATACCATCTGCACCAGCGGATTGGGGAATACGACTATCAAGATCTTTGAGTATTTTTGCTTACAGTGGGAAACAAAATGGGAGTGTTGAGCTGGCTGTCAAATGGATCGGGAGTAGATTTGTTTAGTCCACAGAGCTGACAACTGAAATGCCATTGCAAACGAGGATTGGAATGGGGGATGAGATAAATATTTTTATCGTTTTGTAACATCTTTTGTGACAATTTTTGTTCGTTGATAAGTCATGTGCTTTCCATTAGTTTGATGCTTTGAACCCTCTGATTACCAAATCTGGAGCGGCATCCCATATCTATAAAGCAAGCATAGCAAGCAATTAAATCACCTTTGTCTTTGGCTCGAATAGCTTGTCTCATTAGCTGCTGACTCCAAAGTGGCTTTCCGTACTTGCAGAAGTAGGCGTACAAAGAAAAGAATTCAATCATGAGCCACAAAAAAGGCGGACGCTTCTACGCTGAGTTAAAAAAAAAGTGTAGTGCTCGTAATTTGGACATTGGACGGATTTATAACATACATAAGGTGCTCCGAATTGACATGATGATGTACATTCCTCAAACCTCATCATACACATCCAAATAGAAAATTGAAGAAGCTCGTCACATAAATCTACAGGATACAATTTATCCATATCGAGTTATTCGCAATTCTTGCGAGGTCAATCCATTAATTGCCAATTCAGTGAACAATCCATAATTTTTGAGGTCAATAAAACAACTACTGAAGTTTTGATTGACAGAATACCATGGAACTCTCGTTAACAACACCACATTGACGTCGCCCTTTATTGTGTTCGGGAATTTTTTTTCGTTTAAACAAAAAAACTTGTCTCACTTTATATTTCGCGTACAATGTCAGGATCCGATACCAGATTAAAAAAAAGTCAATCAATGGCATTATTTGTGCATAGCTTTGCTTTTAAAAACCGCGCACGTAAATTTTCTTTTTGAAAAAGAGAAACAACTTGTGTCTCACTCAAAATGATATTTTTTTCTTATTAAAATGAGATTCAGAGATAAAAGGCAGACTTGAAGTACATCAAAATAAATAAGGTTTGAAACAACCCAAAATCAATTGAATGAAGGGACCCGAAATGTGGGGGTTTTCGAATCCCAAAGCACGCATTTTCGAACAGTCTTATGCGAAACTTTGTCAAATAAATCAAGTGCAATAAACTTATTCTCAACGGCTGGAAAATATCTCGGAGTCATTTTAGACTCAAGCTGAGCTCTAAAGACAACATCGAAAACTACGTATGTAAAAAGATGTTCGACAACACCCATGGGGACTCAAACCGAAGGTGGCTCACTGACTACACGCCGCGAGTAAGAGGCCCATCCTTATCTTTGGTTCACTCGTGTGGTGGAAGGCACATGAGAAGAACTATCATCTTGCAAGAGTTTCGAAGGTTCAAGGACTAAGCTGCTTAGGGTAGACCGGATCTATGAGATCGGCACCAACTGCAGCTCTGGAGACAATGCTGAATTTGCTACCAGTGAACATTTACTTCAACAATTGAGCGGCGAGGACAGCGCTCAGATTAAAAGAAACATGTCCATGGGTAGACAATGCCTTAGGGCATACTTCTGTCCAACTGTCTTAAAGGAAAACATTTAAGTGGACTATACAATCCCCTCAACAGTCTCTTACAGGACATTTTATATTAAAATTCTTAGTAGGGAGAATGGGAAAATGATGCTGTCTGTTCTGATGCTGAGCTAGCTTTCTATACGAATGGGTCCAAAACTGCCCTAGGCACGGGGGCCTGTGCATTCTATAAAAACAGGTACATAAATGACTCCTTCTGTATAGGAGATAGTTGGAGCGTGTTCCATTCCGCGGTTACAGGCATCCCACAAGCTACGCAGATGGTCATTGTAAATAATTTAATCGGTAAGGTCATAACCGTCTACATTGACATTCAGTCGACCATTAAGGCTCTGAACTCGACTCAGTTAAGGTGTGTCTGAACATAATATTAGCGGTCAATACGATTAGCCTCCGCTGGGTGTCATGTCCCCGAAATATAGTAGGAAACGAGAGGGCAGACGTACATGATAAACAGGTATCGGAATTGGAAACTAATCAAATTCTACAATTTGTTAAAACGCCAATTGGATCTCTCCACAAAATGTTTGACTCGGAAACAATAGACAGAGGCTAACAGACGCTGGAATCAAACTGAATCATGTGGAACAGCCAGGCTCCTGTGGCCACTCATGCGGAGTGGCTCGGAATACCACATAACGACTTTTGACCTGCAGACACGTCGAAGAAATTTAGACTGTATATCATCTGCTCTGCGAATGTCCGGCATTACGCACAACAAGATTGAGAACTCTCGGGAGTTACTATCTTAATAGAGGACCTGGGTTATGCTGACCCCAGACACCTTCAGAGATTCATTCTCTTATCTGGATGGTAGCCGTTTATTTTCTCTTCTTCCATAGAAATATCTGCACTATGGGCACAGTGGACCCAATGTAGTCTAAGTGAGTCGTAGGACCATCATACTAACCTAACCTTACCTACTTTCAATGGCATTTGCAACAAGTAGTAGTTACTTTGGTTATTCCAGTACAAATGAAATGTACGTTGGTTTTAGTCACCTAGGTTGGTCACAGCTTTAAATGCTTTTCTAGACTTCGAGTATTTTTAGAGGTAATCTTGAAAACTGCCAACCGACTGGTGTCGTGGTCTCGAAGGAATAAGCAGCTCAAGATCTGTTTTAATTACGTTACTTTTCTTTTCAGCAGCCCTTTCGTGAGTGCGTGTATAATATCCATTCTGGGGAGTTGAGATTGAGCTAAATCTGTTACTTCTTTTACAAAGACAAACGGTCATTGCTGGGCGTTTCTCCCCAAAGCAATTTTGGAAAACAAACTCGCATGTAAATGTCTCTTCAACAGCGGGTATGCTTAAGGGTTCGAGTATAGTGGCACATAGAAGATCGTTTAACGTAGTTCCCGATGTGAGCCTGCTTCCGTTTATGCGTCGTTAACTTGCTGGTGGTCGGAACTCGTTAAAGTCATTTAAATGCTTTTTTTAACCCTTACAAAAGCCTTGGCACCTAGATTCCATTTGTCCCCATTTTTTTGCCCGCATAGACCTATTTTCTCAATGCTGCAGATGGTCATTCGCAGTGCAAGTATCGTCATTTAAAGTGTCTGTCGGTAGTATCTAAGCGACCCGATTTACTTCTTTGCTTGCCCTTGATCTGAGTTGATGAAGTATTGGGGTTGACTCTGTTCGTTTGCTTTAAAGCAAGTCTAGATTAGCGGAATCCCAAAAAACGGTTCCTCTGCCCGACGAATGGCAACAGACGTCAATGGTAATGAAGGCTACACATTCGTTGCCTTGTAATCCCTCAAGACCTGGTATGCATTCCAAACTAGCTTTATATGGTTAGCTTGAAAGTCGATTTCTTCGTAAGGAGTTTGCAGTTTTTGGTTAGCATAGGAACTGAATGCATATTTAATTTTTTTAAATTTTTTTTATTAATAAAATTTACCTAGTCATCGATTGCTTTTTTCATCTGCGAGGTACTGGGGTGGTCTTTCAAATACGTTGAATTAGAATCTAATAAATAAAAATCTTAGTCATTTTACATTTTGATTATGTTCGTTCAGTTCATAAATTTTATCAAATATTTATTAGCCAATAAACGTTATGTATTAAAAAAAAAACTTTTTGCTACTCTGGAATGTTATCTTAATCTATGTCAACAGGATTTTTCGCTGAAACATTTTAAGAAAATGCCGAACCTTTGCGCAGTCAACTACTATAATTTAAAAAAATAAAAAAATCTAAAATAAAGTTTACTATTCATTGTTTGATATATTTTATATTTTTATTACCTTCTTCGCCAGAATAACAAATGACCGTGCTCATTTTTTTGCTCTGAGTACTCGGTCAATTTATTCTGAGCTCATAGAGTACGCTCTGAGAATGCTCCGAAGGGAAAAAGAAAAACAAATTCATAGCTCCGAAATTTTTTTTTGACAACTCAGGCTCTGCTCTAAGCGAAAAAAGAAAAACGCCAAATGCTGTGTTTAATAGCAGTCTTATAGAGGTATAGACAAGTAGCAGTCCAGCTATAGAGTGAAGAACGACTTTATCTTATAGAGGTTTCTGTTTTTACTAAAAGAAGTTTTCGGCGGTTAAAATGGCGGGACTTGGCAATAACGCTAACCCAGTTCTCATTCACTCAGGTTTGACTGTATTCATGTCTTCGAATAGATCACTTCTTGTAAACAAAAACAAAAACACGATTTTAAATGATCCAGTTCAATTCAGTTACCGAACTTACTTTTAAAAATAAACAATTTCAGCATATACTATAAGTGGAGATGTCATTGAAATCATGTTTGTTTATTTTTCAACATAAATAAACTACCATAAAAATAATATATTGGAGCAATTACGAAAATATTATGACCTGCAGCAGAGTATATTAATCTATGATTTGCTTTTTTTTTAGATACACCCTCGTTTGCTATATCGCGAACACCAGGATTTGGCTACCCATTACGAGAGGGTATAGAGGTTTCCTTGAAATGTGATGTCGATTCAAACCCACCAAGTACACCAAGATGGCAAAAGGATGATGGTGACACACCCGTAAGTCATAACAATAAATCAACAATTTTTATATGTATCAACAAAAATACAGATCATATCTAATTTTTACACCAGTCTTCGTGGAAAAGCCTATACTATTGCATAGTTGTTTTTATTTTAAGCTGTGTTAGACCAAAGCAAAGTTGAATTATGAAGCTACTTTCAAAGACGGCCGGAACTGCTGGCTATTGAGACTTTGAGTTAAAATTTTCTCTTGTACGAGAATGGATGTATTCTAGGTAAGACACATGTGACCTACCCCCAGACTCCTTCAGTTTCCCCTGTGGCAGAGACATTATGAAGAGCCCTTAATTGTTGTTGTTATTTTTCGTAATGAAAGGTTAATGAATGAGTACCAATTGTTTAGGGGATTTTTGTTGTTTTTCAATTCACTGTCGCAATGAAAAAGATTAAGACCAACAAAACTACGGGTTTATATAATTTATGAGCTTCTCAAAACAGATGCTCTGTCAAATTTCTTAATCATCGTGTCCCAGACTTCAAATAGTCAAAAGACTCCAAGCAGTCAAAAGACTTCACAGCAGTCAAAAGACTTCAAAACGTTAAAACTGAAATAAAATCAAAAGACTTCACTACCGAATTAATCAAAGATTTCAAAAGACTTCAAAGAATTCAAAAAGTCTAAAAGTATTGCATTCTTTTGACTTCAAGCCTTTTGATTAATTCAAGTAATTCTAATTTTCAAAATTGATAATGAATAATTTTTTAATTGGAAGTATTTCAGTGAAGCTAAAAGACTGTAAAATAAGCCATTCAATTCAAAACTCAAAAAACTCAAAAGACTGCATTTTTTACAGCTCTGGTTGTTAGTATAGGAATTTAATGAGTTAATCATACGCTGCCGTTGCATTACCAAGGTCCAAAGATGAGGGATGTGAATTTGGAAACGAATATGAAAAACTGAGAGTACTATCATCAGCGAATGAGTGTATTGGATTAGATGTAGCAGACAGGAGATCGTTAATGAAAATTAAAATGAGACTCGGTGACAAAACGAAGCCCTGGGGAACACTAGAATTTATTTGTAGGATATCAGACTTGGCACAATTGATACTACTTGAATTGAACGGCACGAAAGAAAGTTGAATAAGAGATTTGTCGATATCAATGGCACGCCTTTTCGACAAAAGAGCCTGGTGCCAAACTCTGTCAAATGTTTTAGAAAAATCAAGCGCAATAATCTTTCTTTCACCAGAAAGATGTAAAGAGTGGTTTCACTTTTCGGTGAGATATTCGATCAAATCGCCAGTGGATCTTTTGCTACGAAAGCTGAACTGCCGATCATTGAGGAGTTTTCGTGTTTCGAGATATTTCATCAGCTAATGGTTTATCAGCGTTTCCATGAAGGGACATTAGTCGATGGGTCGATAGTTGGAGGGATAAGAGGATTTTTAGGGACAGGTTGGACAAATGCTTTTTTCCATCACTCGGGAAGAGACCAGAAGAGTAGGACAGATGAAAAAGCTTACGCAATGGTTTTGTCAACGTGGAAGAACACCTCTTTAGAAGAATGGGGGGAATACCATCTGAACCAGCGGATTTATGAATGTCAAGTTCTTTGAGTACTCTTGCTACTGGGGCAATAGATTCGTCCCATGGAAAAGTTGACGCGCTCGAGTACAGGAGGTGGAAAAGCAAGTGGCGGCAAAATGGGCCGCGAGAAGATTTGCACTGTCCACAGGGCTGACAGCTGGAATGTCATTGTAAACGAGTTTTGTGGATGGAAGATGAGACACAATTTTTTTATATTCTTCACGAACGAACAAAAGTTCTTGCTACTCTTGGGACATTGTAGTTTTTTTTTGTCTCAGATTTCGTTCCTGGGTAAATTTTGCTCAACGAATTTTGTCATTGCAGTCATTTCGAGCTTGCTTGTAACTTTTTCGGGTTTCCTGCGATGGATCGGTTTTGTAATTTCGAGAACTTAACTCTCTCAACCTGATAGCTCCTTTACAGCTCGAGTCGTACCACGCGTTAATCTTTGACTTTGATGTCTTTCAGCCTGTGAGGGATGAAGTTTCTCATAGCAAGGAGAACAGTGTTTGTGACCACATCGGCGACGGCATCCACGTCGCTATTGAGGAAGCATAGCTACCAGTTAAAGTTCCTAAAGAAATCGTTAAGGACGTCTCAATTGGCTTTCTCGTATACCAAACGCCAAACTACTCTTTTATGAACTGGTAAGGAGGAAGGCAAATGGTGGAGAAGGTACAACCGCGAACTCTGGAGACTGTATATTGTCGTGGATCTATAATGGAAGGCAAGAAACTGTCGATTACAATGATTCGACCGTATTTATCGAATGGGAATCAATGCTCCAGCTAATCGTGTTTTCGAATTCCAACTGCTAGATTCACGAAAAATTACAAAATCAAGTTAGCGCTCAGCTGGGAAGATTGGTCTAACTAACTAGAGGCAGCGTTACAGGATGGAAAGCAGCTTTAGATCAGGCATAATTATTATTTCTTAGTCAGATAATATGTCATTTTTTTGTTCTAAGCTTATGAAATCTAAATGAGCAGGTTTTCTTGTAGATCTATATTGAAGTAATCCTGGTGCAATACATTTTAATGTATCTTCAGTCAACTGCTCAAATTTTGTGTCGGAAAAGCAAATCGCCTGACACTTAATTGAGAGCCAAACGAGATGAACATTCCGAGTTTGATTATTTTAATCGGACAATTATTGAGAAACTTTAAGGTGCTTTAACAGAAGCTGCTTTTTTGATAGGAACACTTTGCCTGATAGGCTCCCGGTCGAACACACGATGCGATGGTAGCACAAATCCAACATTTCTTTTTTGAGTGCTTACCAACCTTCGAACGATACGTATCAAGATTTCGTGTGATTCCGGGCATTAGTTTACAAGTAACAGTGGTTTTTGTGCCCCAATTTTTTGTAGTTTTCAAAACATTGGAAAAAAAAAGAAAGTCACAAGTAGTTGGTTACGATGGCAAAATTGCACGAATAAGGTTTTACACTTTTCCCCAAATAAGGCTCACACTGACAGCCGAAAACAGCGTTTTAGATTGGGTCGGCAAAAATTACAGATTCTTTTGTTGATCATTTGTTTAACATCTTAACCAATTTCGTTTTATTTGGATTGGTGTGAGCAAAGCTGTTGAAATATTTGAAGTTTTCCTCTATACTTGATCACATTTAGGCAATGTCAACCTCATTTCAAACTGTACAAGGTTTTCCAAATTAATGGAGTACGAAATGAATTTCGAATAGTAAAAAATTGCATAGGATCTTTGTACCTTTAAAAATAAACGTGAAACTTTTTTGGTCGTTGGTTTGTGCTGCGTCTCTGTGTCATATATTTTTTGAGTTAAACGCCAAATTGTTTATTATTAATTAGAAACATAGCAAGTTTTAATAACTCTTTGCGAAGATGAAATAAATGTACAACTTTTCTTCTGCATAAATTAAAGCATTCAATATATTTTACACTTTTTATTTTCCATAACCTTCATTTTCTTACGTTAAAAAACATAAATTATACAATTACACACTAATAATTTAATTTGTATAACTTTTCCTGCCTCTTCACATTTAAAAATTAATTTTCTTTATTTTTACAGGTAATTCAAACAGGCGATGGATTTCTCAACTTTACATCCATACGAAGGGAGCATTCTGGATGGTACAAATGTACATCGCGTCACTTGAATTTTCAGTACTCTAGTATTGGCTACTATTTGAGTGTAAGATGTAAGTAATGCAATTATTCGATTTGTGTAAGAAAACAAAAATAGCATCAAGAGTTTTCCTTGACAAGCCCACCAGACTTTTGAAACCGACTGCTCTCAACATAGTGCTCTCTGTAACTTTGTAACAACGGAGTGAATCCGTTGGCACCTCTTGGGTACGGGGCCCTTAAAACGAAGTATAAAACAAAAGAAATGTGACTGCGGTTAGTAAAACATTTCGTCAGGCTCTCCAAAAAACAGTCAGGGTGCCAAACGAACCCTATAACTAAGTCCCGCTGTCCATCCATCCATCTATCAAAGGGTGTAACTTCTGAATTTTCACCGAAAAGAAAGAGTGGTCCCCACACGAATTCCGTCTTATTTGAAATTTCTTAAAATCGAATAGACTAAATTTTGTGCCCAGAGGTAGACTCGGAGGTGCGACTGTGCCTGCCCACGCTTAGAAGTATGGCAAGAGAAATCTAAAATGCAGTGAAGCATATTGAACTATGATACGGAACCCTTCATTTTGCCGCTTTTTTTATCTACCAGAGTACAGCGTACAAGTGATGAGCATCTCAATCTAGTTAATTTGAAAACAGCTTATTCTCTTGACAAGTTTTGACACTAAGCTTGCATCTCAAATTAATGAATAGACGAAAACAAAAATGACTATTCGCAATGAAGTGTGTGTTGAGTCTATCAATGCTAAATGTTTTTCGTTGTTGCAAAAGTGGTAATATCTGATTGTTATTAGTTTGATTGAATACTAAAAATCTAACAGTATAACGCCACTAAAAACGAACATTGGGATAATTTGGATGAAGGACATTATTACTAATATTGAAATGAATTTTCAAAGTTCAGCTGGCCATGTCAAAAAAAAGGAGCAAGATACTTTATGCAGAAAAAACAGCAGCCGATTCCGCAGTTCTGATTTGTTTTTTTAAGGTTCCGTGCCTCAAATGAAAAATGGAACCATTATGGGATCATTTACTTGTCAGGAACTCATGGAGGAATCAAACCAAATTATTATACAAACGCTGACGTAAAGCTTGAAAAATCGAGTTTCTTAACAACGCAGTTAAAAGATACGGCTGTTTGTGCCGCATATTTTGATACTCGCAAGGGAATCAAAACCTTAAGTAGTGTAGTACCCACATACAAATCAAAGCGGGAATACTCTTTTCGAGACGATTGATAAATTGTATGGAACCTAAGTTGCGCCTGTCCAACTTGCCCTTGGTCAGTTTTTTTTTTTTTATATAAATTTTTATGTCCGCCAAATTATCGATTTCACCTTACGCATTTGTTCCAAATCGAAAAGAAAAATATAAGCAATAAGTTTAAAATAAAAGAAAGATAAATGGTTTCTTGCAGAACTTGCTCATATGCAGAAAGAAATTTAGTTATCTGTTTTGAAGTGAGTGTGGTTACCAGATTAATAATTTGAAAAGTCCAGTCAACAATTGTCCAAGTAAGTCTCATAGTAACAAAACTTCTGAGAACACATTCCCGAACAAACTCAAGTTTATCAGTCACCTGCGACTTCTGTTTCTGAAAATATGACTACTAGAGCCGTAATAAGTGCGAACGTGTTTAAGGTTCTACTGCATTTGACCAAAGAACAATGTACCTAACGTTTTTAATATCATGCGCAAATTATATTTGAACTGTCGGATTCAACCGAAAACTACAAATTAATTGATTCTACCTCAAGTTACATATATAAAGTGGTTCTCATTTCCTTTCATATATTTTTTATTTGTATTTCTTTTAAGATGACTCCGTAGATGTCACGTCAGAACCAGACGATCAAGACGTTTCTGTAGCGGCGGCATCACATAATCCTAATAAAGGTCAATTGGAGGTGCAATTGGGTGGCGCAGTAACTTTACAATGTCCCCAGGGTAAGTTAGTCAACACAGATTCATGTTCAAATTAGCTTTTTAAAATTGCAATGTTTTTGAAAAATCTTATAGAAAAAAATACAATAAAGGAACATTGATAATGGGACCCATTCCTACCCGCCTATTCTTAATTTTGTTATAAATTTGTGTAAATTTTGGAAAATTTTACCAACTAATTTCTGAAAAGATTTATTTAAATTATTGGAAAATATATTTTTCTTTTATTTATGTTTATAAACAAAAATTTGAATATTCACGGAAGATTGTCCAAAATGAATGCAAATCAAATATTTCTGGTGGCTCTAAAAACTTTAGAAAAGTCGCAATTTATATATTCACCCCAGCAATTGAACTTCGCTATCATAGCATCATTCAAGTATTTTTTCTTTCGAAAACTATTCCAAAAATATGTTGTTTTCTCATAGTTAACATATTTTACAACTTATCAACTATTATATTCAATAACTTTTATTTTAAATTAACCCCATCTAGGATCGCTTGGTTGTTGGTCACATCTCGATCCTGTCACTGCTCGACTACGAGGACTGGGTCAGGGTCTTTCAACACCAACTGGACAGTTTTCACTAAAGGATGTTGTCTATCAGGATGCAGGCACATATAAATGTATCGGTCAGTCTCCAACGAATAAGAAAAAACTGGAAGTCCTTCAAACAGTCGGAGTACTCGTTAAAGGTAAGTGTTTAAATAAGTTAAATATACTTTTCTCGTTGCAATATATTAATTACAAAATTTCATATTTCATTACAGGTGTACCAACTGTAATGGCTCGAAATGCAACGCCAATTGCATATCCTGGATCACCTCTTCATTTATCTGTGGAGTTTTGTGCAAACCCTCCGGCACATGCTGCCCGTTGGCTGCATGGTGATAGAGTTTTCACTCCAGGAAATCAATATGGGAGCACGGTTCTTGCATATGGAGTAACGGTAAATATATTTAAAAATAAAATTACTTTAAAAAGTTGAAACACATCTTCAATGATTTCGTTTAATTAATTTTAAAATCAAACTTAAACTGCAAAGTTTGCAAATATTGCTCAACTGAGAATGTGCGGAGCATTCGCGGCCTGGCAGATTCGAAAATCATACGCGTTGAGCTGCGATCATTTCATTTGACTGATCGCTGGTTGAATGCACGAGCAATTGCTGAATTTTTTTGAATTAAGATCGCTCTCAATAACGAGACTTTTTTTCATAACAGCGGAAATGTTTATAAGCAAAATGGTCAAGTCCTCCAAGGATTTTCGATTAACCTATGCTTCAACAAAGTGTCAGTTTTGTTCTGATCGATTTGTAATTTTTAGGGTATCGTACCCACAGGTTGCCAAATGAACTAAAAAAAACAATTTTGCGTGATTCGTTATCCGAAAGATCAAGGCTTACAGCACATGCAACAATTTTCTGGCAACACTTAGACTACAGATCTCCCAGTAATATTCTTAAACGATGAAAGCCAACTAAGCTAAGAAAAAGATCGGGTATTACATATGAAACTCAGTAAAAAAAAGCAGCGGAAAAAAAACGGCGAAAAAGAGTACAGAGATCAGGCTTTTGCTGATGTGGATTGCGATTCACTCAATGCAAAGTTTGTTTCGGCAACAATAATACCGGCAATGTGCAGGAGTTGAAAATCGTGAACGCTTTGGGTTCACTCGACTTACTGAGCCTAATGTGGTTTTAGTTTTGTTATCTGTCAAATCCAATGCAAACCCTTCTTGTTGAAACTCAAGCTGCGTCACTGCTGCATTTTCAATTCAATTCTTATCACCTGTGATCAATTATAGGCCTGTTGTCATTTTTCCATTTTTATCTAATGTATTTGAAACATCATTACTCAAGCAGATGAAAGTACACTGAACTCACTATTTACTAAGTTTGGCTGAGTCTGATTTTCTTGCGAATCGTAGTTTTAAAACACCAATATTTCTTGAAGTTGATAATTTACGAGAAGCTCTAAGTCGGAATCACCTCTCATTGGTGGATTTTTTGAAGGCGTTTGAAATTATCGATCATTCTGTTTAAACACTTTAGTTTCTCGACACCTCCTGTATTCATATCTAACCGGTAGGCCATAAAGTGTGGTTGAAGGTAATCAATCCTCCGAATTACTCAGTGTACCTTATGGTGTACCAAAGGGCTCCATTTTGGGTCCTCTGCTCTTCTGTTTGTATGTAAACGAGTCAAGTATTGTTTCATTCACATGTATGCAGATAATGTTCAACAGATTTGGTTCGAATTGAGCAGCGGGCATTAAATAACATTTTGAACCTAAACCCAGGCAAATAAAGAAACTTAGGGGTAATATTAAATGAGACTGCCTGCTATGGGTACAAAAAAGGAGTTGCTTAATATCTGCAGCTTTCGCTTCGTCTTATAGCTCACTCTATTGAGGTTTAGCGAACGATTTTTGCATAGAATCCACTGAAGACTCTGAGTGCTCCCTTAAAAACTCAGTCATTCAAACCGGTCGCCACATTCACTCACATTCATTCATTTCGCTTTGAATGCTCAAAACATTCAATCACTTCGCATTCAAAATAAGGTGTACCCGAATTTTCTTGTATCATTCATGAGCATACTGAGAGCCGAAGTTTTTGAGTGCATTCATGCAGCTCTCTAATCCGAAGGACTTTGCCCATGCTACTCTTGAAGGGAACTCACTACCCCTTGCGCTACTGAGAACTTAAAGAACAACCAAATTTAAGTTTTACCTTTTTAATTTCACAGCTTTTCACTTTCATGCTTGTAGCATTTTTCAGGCAGAGGTTCTAGAAGTACTTAAGGCTGCAGAACTACTAGAAATGAAATCGGTATCCGACCGGGATATCGCTATCTACATCGACAGTGAAGCTGCGCTTAAGGCAATAGAATCGTGTGAAACGAAATCGGAAATAGTCTGAAACTATTGTGGGTGCCTGGACACTTCGAAATCGAAGGAAACGAAATAGCGGACGAACTAGCCAGAAATGGGGGTAAACTACCTTCGGTCAATAGTGTTCCTATTAAGCCTCCTGCGTGTGTCGTTTAGGAATCACTGCTAGATAAACTTCAGCTGAGCAGGAAGCAACTTGGGATTATGGTGGGCGTACTATCGGGGCACTGCCTCTTAGGGATACGTGCCAGGAGACTGGGTCTATCAGTCCCGGACGAATGCAGATACTGCGCTGATTTGAGTGTCGAAGAGGATATTACTCATTTATTAGGTGAATGCCAGTGTATAGCTAGAGGCTGTAGAAAACGTTTGGGCAACTACTTTTTTGAAACCCTAGAGGAAGTAGGATGCATCAACTACAAAGAAATTTTAAAATTTTGTAGGGAAATAAACAGTCTCTAGAAAAGTGTTTAGGCTGTTGCTCAGTATTAGGGATCGCGATGGGCCCGATATGGTGCCTGAAGAACTTCATAAACCTGCACAACCTAACCTAACAATACCAACAGCTGCATAGACACCTGAACGTCGCAAGCCTATTTTGATATGACAATGCATCTCTGGAATGATCCGCAGATTCTGGTCAAAACTGTAAAGGACAAAGCTTTCGAGCGTTATGCGACACATCCGGATCAGTTTTCCTGGGATCCCGTAATCGGTCAGTGCGATGAATGGTGTCAAGAGCGGAATTGAATGAATAAGGTGCTGAAACTAGATTTTAAATTCGTTGGTTTTTTTTACCATGGTTTGCTGCAGTTAAAAAATTAAGTCGAAAACCATGCTGGTCCGATTTATGTGTCGCCAAAAGGCTTCAGACGAATTGGATATAGCCTTTTTTCAAGATAGGTCGGAGACTAACGAACGGGGCATAGATAAGAGCAACATCAAGATCTTGTTTTTTAAGGCCCTACATAAAATTCGTTATAATTGTAATAATTTATTTTTACAGGATCTTCCGACGCCATATTGCAAAGAGGCTCGTCTTACCTACGTCAGCATGCATGAAAGAGTTCCTAGAACATTCTATTTTATTGTTTCCTCACCTAATGGAGTCGCCGAAGCAGTTTTCAAAGTCAATTTCACTATGCGGTATCGTACAATGTCCAACAACGTGGACGACGAGGAAGAGGAACTAAGTGAACCCGAAGAAATTCACTTTCCTGTCTTCGGAGCTGGATCTGCCGCAGATTACGATTACAAATCGCTTTCTCATCTTGTGCGGATTGTCGTATTTGTCACATTGTGCAACTACATTATCTACACTCAAAATTTAATATTGCCAAAGCATTAATTTTAAATGCAAAACATTTATTTATTTTTTAAATATTTAACCTAGAACCCAAAAAGCGTCAACTTGCTTGGTTATATTTCTGTAAAATAATGTGTAATAGATATTAACTTAATATAAGTATCTAAAGATATCTCTGTTGTAAAAATGTAATTAAAAGGAAGTATACTTTACATTTAAATTAAACAAAAACAAAGCGCGAATTACTTTAGGGTGCTAAATAACATTTAGCCAATGTAACAAGGGAAATAATAATTTTTTATACACGAACTTATATTAAGAGCATTTGAAGAAAAAAACCAAAAAAACAAAACCAAAAATAACGTCTATATATTAACAAAGAAGATTGAAAATGTAGAAAATGCATATACAAATTAACAAGTTGTTAAAAAAACAAAAAAAAAAAAACATATATATACATAAACGGTAAAGGCAACACAAAATTTGGAGCTTTTCCAGTTAAATATTCGAGGAATCTCAAGATAATGACTAAAATTTTATGTACAACAATAACTATACTTGTAGTACATTTGAACGATATAAGTTGCTCTTGGGAAATGTTTGTAGCCTTTTATTTAAAAACAAAAACAAAATCTATCTATGAAAATATTCTTATAAAATATAAACTGTAGCATTAAATGAAAGAGTGTTCCGTACTTTACTTTATCTAAGAGTATAGGAACACCTAACCTATAAAAGTAAAGCATTCGTTTTTTTTTTTTTAAAATGGTTTCGTTACTTCAGTTTTTATAAGACAACATTTAAACTAAGGTGGACAAATAAAGTTGAGTCATAAGCAAATTGAGTTGATTTAAACTTTGCCTTCAACCGTCATTTGGAAAAACAAATAATTGCTGATGTTGGAAACTGAGCTTTTTAAATTTTTATGAATTTATTTTAGTCCATTTGTGAGTCCTTATTGCAGATATCTTGAAACATAAAGTGGGCCCAAAATGTATCACTCTGTCGGAATATGCTTTAATTGGTTAATGTCAGTAACTGATTTTTTTATTATTTGTGCATTTGACGAATGGACGAATACAAGTTGAAAAAATATCAAACTTTGACGTTACGCAACGAGGATTTTGGTTAACTTGTCAAGACTTAGACGCCTAGCCCCTCGGCTCGAAGAGTATAAGAAGAATAACATCGTTGTGGCTGGAGATACCGTGGATGAGCTGTCGAAATCGATCAGATGCCAGAATGCCAATCCAATGGCTTTACATATTCGTCTCTGCTGTGAACACTAGTAAAAGATTCGAAACCCGATGGAATGAATGATTTGTGGTTGAAATTAATCGTGAGCGACAAGGCTTATTTCCATTTCAAGGAGGAGGAGTTGAACGAACAACAATTTGAAAAAGAATGATTACAATTTTCTTTATATAACATTATTATTGCATTGTTTCAGAGTGTATCATTTATTTTATTAAAATACTTACTGGCCCTCTTAAGGATCCAACTTAAAACTAATTTGCACACAATCTTGTTGAAAAACGTTTAAGAAAACTTAAGTGCACTACGAATAAAAGTGTCAGCAAAATGACAGTATCTCGTTACATTCGAGAAGTCACTGAGGCAGTCAGCGGTAAATGAGATCGAATTCAAAAGCCAAAAGTTATGCATGACCTTTTTGAAAGAATTGGAATGTCTAAATGTACCAAAATGAATGTCTTTTCATTCAGTGAGTTTTCTAAAAATTAAAATCTTTTTGTCCACTGCGATGTTTGCTAATCTTACTCGTTGACCACTTGTGAAGTGAAATAAGACTTGTCGACTTGTCGTTATAGGTCCCATTTGGAAGTCAAATTGAGACAGAGAATTATATATCTGTTTTTTACAAACGCTCAATTCGCAGTATTTTATTCGTCATTATTTAATAAACTTGCAAGTGCAATTTACTATGTTGTCGAAGATTGTGTTATAACTCTGCTGTCAGCTTTCGACAATGTAAACTTAGAGTAATCAACCTATCACTGCAAATCAATTGGTTTCGGACTATTTTCGACTCCTGCTGGGATACTAGCGTGAAATTGTTTTCTCACAATAGGGTAGGAGCTAAAATTTTCTCTTAATGAAAAACATTTGTTAAGAGTAAGTATTCATGCTCGTATATTTTTATTTGTTTTATTTTTAATATTTACATGTAAGCTTCTAAATAATTTACTGAAGTAATTAAAGTATTGATTAGGCTAGGTCTTGTATAGTACAATAATTGTAAATGTAAATTAAATAATAAGTTTACAATGATTTAACGAAAAAATTAACTTAAGGAAGGAAAAGGTTAAGAAGGAAATGAGAGGCAAATATGACAGATATGAAATAATACATAAGTCCTGCGACTTGGAAGCTAGGATACTATGATAGTTATAAAAAACACTGCGCATAAACATAAACCTAGTGTCAAGAAATTGTCTTAAGTATTCACCAAAGTACCAACACATGTTATTTGCGTAACGACTGCGAGTCAGGACTGCAATAAATCAAAGAAACGAAGTCAATGATGGCTACGAGTAGTAATTGTAGTAAATTAACAAGTCTTAACTTTGCACTTGAAGGTGTACAAAATATACCGACAGTGTTATTATTATTTTATTATATTTTAGCCCGTGGAGACATTTTATCCTCTTAAGGTTACCTAGGAGTTTTTGTAAGTGAGAGACATTGCCTTCTAGCCAGTCATAGATATGTGGGTATAACAAAAATATATAACAAACTTTTAACAGATCGTAAATCACACAGAAAAAAATCGGATCTCATAAAAATCCCAGAAGAAATCCTTTTCCTAAGTTTAAAAATTTTGAGTTATTCCCTCCCAAAGCCATCCGTTTCTATCCGTGGGCCGATTTTTCAGTGAAATCAAAATATTTTAAAGTTTCTTGCCGAGTAAGTTGCGGTCGAGTTAGTCAAGCATTTTTGAGAAGTCAAACATGAATTCTGACCTTTATATTCTCCTCTTCATATAAAATTATTATGTCAACAATAACTTTGACCATGTTCGTTGAATTGCTGAAAAAAAATTGGTCGTTTTTTTCATGAACATTTGATATTTGTTTTGGCAGAATTTTTTCTGAGACTTGTGACTAAGCGTTTTTAGCTCGGAACAGGAACGACCTCGAAACATTTCCAACTACCGGGAAACATTGTAAAATAAGTAAGTGGATTAAATATTAAGGATAGAATCAGTTTTATAAAATGACAACATATCTTTAAGTTCTAGCTTCTAGGTCTAGTTTTCCACTTTGAATTTATTTCGCTCCCATGAATAACATTATCTATGCACCACAACACTCTTCAGAAGAACATCTTTCTTAAAAATATCATGCAACTTGAATTTGCATAAGATACTTGCATGTTTTAGGTGTGGAGCCAAGGAACGATATTCTTTGCGATTTTAAGGCGTTGTGGCCAATTGAAGAGAAATCTCTCAATAGGAATGTTGAGCCAAAAAACCAACTTTAAAATACCTGCATTGATTGAAATGTTGTACAACGGAAAACAGAGGTTCTGGTGAATGACTATGATGGTGAATGACCTCCTTTGGAATGTAAGCAACTTTAACGTAAAATTTATTGATTTATTGTTACTCTAGTAAACGAAAGCTTCCATGTCTCTTGTCTTAGCCGGTTTCTGTAATATAAATAATACCAGTCGAAAATTTACCATAAATAACTAAATTTTGCTGGATTGAAACTTCTCGAAAAATAATGACATTTTATATAACTTCCCTAAACTCACAAAGACTGCCAAACATAAGCACTTTAGGCATTACTTTCGAATTTCAGTTTTCATATTATCTGGAAAGCGAGAGCAGGATGGTAAAATGTATTATAAGAAGAACATAATTTACGGTTTTCGGATATTTCTCTTTACTTATGCTACAAAAGATTTTTTCTTACTGAAGTACCCATGAAGCTGATTTTTTTAACATCTTAAAGGGACCGAAGTCATTAGTATGTGGTATTAATTTCAACTTAATAATTGTACAAATTCCTGAAAAAAACTTTAATAAAAGACAGACGGACAACAAAGTGATCTTATAATTAATTCGTTTTTCCGTTTGAGGCACGGAACCTTAAAAACATTAGAGAAGGCCAAGATTCCTTGCATTCATTTGAATACGAACTGTGGTAGAGAGAACATCAAAACAGACAAATTAGAGCTGTCGTTATACACCTGCATATGCAAGAAAAAAAAGTCTATCAAAGACATATACAAGGACTTGTTGGAAATTTTAGGGGACTCTTTTTCTCCATATTACACCGTTGCACACTGGGTCAAGTAATTTTAGCTGGGAAGACAATTTACTGAAGATGAACACCGCGAAGGACGTCCATCCAAGGCGACGTGGAAAAAGTCGTGTTGGCAAATTAAAGAATGTGCATCAGGTTTGTAGCTAAGGGGACAACGTTTATAGGCAGTGTTCAAGGAATCCTTGCCAATGAAGAAGATTTCTGCGCTTCGGGTGTTGAAAATGTTAACCGACGAGTAGAGGAAGAAACTTGTCGTCATTTCGAGGGTGAATCTCGAAAATTTCCAGACAGATCAGCAGAATTTTTTATCACGACTCTTGACCATGGATGAGACCTGGATCCACCATTTTAATCCAGGAACCAAACAGCGATCGATGAAATTGAAGCGACTGACGACGAAAAAAATTTAAAGTGTCGAGTTCGGCAAGAAAGGTTGTGACACCAGAAAGATTATGGCTAAAGGAATTTTATATGATGGCATATTTGGGAAAGGGAGCTACTACATACGTCAGGGTCCAGGCTCTTACGAGGCAGACCAAAAAGAAGATTGCGAGAGGCTATTTAGGAAAAAGGACGTGACAAACTGCGAGCTGAAGTGCTGTTTCATCAAAAAAATGCACCGGTCCACAAGGCTTAAGTTCAAGAAACATGATCCGAAATTTTGGAACTCTGAAGGTATGTCTAAAGGTATTTGCATAAAAGATGGACTGGATGTTTTAACTTGTTAGGGGACTATGCTAAAAAATAAATATTTTTTTAAGTGTCACCACTTTCATTATCATGACTTTTGGATCACCCTTCATAGCAAAGCGACAATAGAGAAAAAGAGTTTTACTGTACATTAAAAAAAAAAAACTTAAATATTAATTGAGGTTCTTATAACGCTACTTTTCATGCCCCTACATTTATAAATCTTCGGACATTGACTGGATACCCGTGACCATCGATTTCCAACGAAGGTACCAGCGGTGGCTTGAAGCCATACTCCAATCTTAGATGTCGTCCATTTTCAGGGCTCCTCTTCATATTTTTGGACCCGATACCACGTTTTACTGGTTGAATTATTGGAATTTCCTGTCCCTTATGAGCCAATGGTTCATTGAAGCCAAAAATCAGAATATTCACATCTTCGGGAAGCGTTTGATACTTTTGCCAACCGTGGATTAAGGGAAACGGTGGCGGTACCAGTTCAAAGTTAATTTCAGCATTTTTATTTAGTTCATTTGTATTCAAGCCGGAAAGCGCCTCCTGCGTTTCACTTGAAGGATCGCCGCCTTTCTTTTGGGAATGAGCTTCAGTTTTTTGAACGTTTTTCACATTAGGATTTTTGACTAATCGTTCCACCTCGACGGGAACATGCTTCTCAACGATTTTCTCAACAATCTTTTCCACAGGATATGGTACGTGTATGGGCTTCTCGACAACCTTCTCCACTGGAACAGGTCGATCAATATATTGATGGACTGGAACTGGTACAGCTATGTGCACAGGCACCTGGACTGCATATGGTCGGTCAATAAAACGATCAACTTGTACCGGATATGGAACTGGAACTGGTCTATCGACATGAACTGGCCGATCCACTATTCTTTCCACGTACTCTGTCACGGGTACTTTCACCTCCTTCTCTACGATCCGATCAACATGTACTGGTCGATCGATGTATCTTTCAATTACGTGCTTGACAGCGTAAGGCTGTGGAACGAGCTTCTCTATCTTGATTGGATAGGGAACATGGGATTCGACTACACGAACGTAATGTTGTTTCTTTTCTTCGTCTTGCTGCTGGTTCGATCCGTCTTTAGAGCTTTGAAATTGAGCCTCTGCGGGCGTAACATGAATTGGGTTCCTGGAAAGGGTAACTGGAGTCGATGTGTCAGCCATGGGAAATCTTGGAGATCGATTGGGATCTCCCAAGTCTGGCCCTCTATAGGTTTCGTGTTGTTCTATCAGGCTTCCATTCCTTTCTGTTACGTATTTGTTGTAAACATTCACCGACTTGTGAACATCGACATGAGTGAAAAGACGATTGTTGGCATTTGTTGAAGCGGGTGTGGTCACGAAGTTGTTCCTTGTCTGTTGAGGGGGCCAGAATGTAGACATACTCGTGCCTGCATTCTGTGAGGTCTGAGTATTTTCGTCTGCTCCGAACCTTCTTGCAAATTTCGTTTCTTCCTCTGGTGCATCTGATTGTGGATCTGTTCCAATGGCTGAAGTATACTTTTGTCCGGTTTGATTGTCTTTTTTATTGCTACATGGCTGGCCATTTGGATGGAACTTGTTGTGTACGGAACAACTCGTAGAAAATTGGTTAGCCTCAGCTTCAGAAGAATGTATGTATGTGTGCAGTAGACTCTCGGGCTTGACTGCTTTGTACTTAATTGGAAATTTATACCTTACTAGGTTTGCATTTAAAGCGTTTTCGAATTTTTTAAGAAAGGTCCTTGAGGGCGCTTCGGTGTTGGAAGCTAGTGCGTTTGGATTAAACTGCTTTTCCACCTGCTCTTGGAAAACATCATCGTTGGTTGGCGGTAAGGGAAGTGCTCTCTCTCTGGGGTATGTGTTTTTTATTCTACCAAAATTTGATGGCAGGACCTGAGAGTCCAGTGGTTGGCTATCAATCTCCTCGGGATGAATGTAGAAGACCTGCTTCGATACAATTTTCGATGCAGCAACAGAATTGTCGTCATCTATGAAGCTGGCATTGTAGTCTCCTTGGTACTCACTTATTTCCATGGATTCACCAAAGGTATTATTTGTCGATGTCCAATCAAAGGCGGTACTATTCACAACTTGGTTGTTGTCTTCACTTGTAACTTCGACATTTGCAGTGGTGGACAATAGTTCTGGTGGTATTTCATCTGGTATCTTTTGTAAGGATGTGATGGTTTCTGTTACTTCACTGTTGTCCTTTGTCGATTTGAGCTTGTCCTTCGACAATTTAGGAGCCCTTGTTGGCTGTGGGGCATAGCTCAGACGAAACATACCCATTATCTGATCCGGCAGGATACTGGAGAGGACTAAATTCAATGACGGTAAAGTATATGGCGAGCCTTTCTGACCTGCATCACTGGTTTTACCGTGTGGCTCTTCTTTTTCGAACTCCAAATATCCATTGAATGTGTTGTTCACAGCTTTGATTTGTTGCTGACTACGTTTCGTGTCTTTCTGTTGGGATTCCACAGAATTAAGAGAGTAATTTTGATTACTCGGACTATCGGATCTGGAAGGATCAAGAACAAATAAGATGTTCCAATGATTGTTTTCTCAAACTCACCGTCTTTCCATATTTGTGTGATTCTGCGGCTCTAATACAGCTTGGAGTACATCTTTATTTACTGAGATATTTCCTGATTCCTGTAAGTGGTTAATATCGTTAAAAAACTGTTGGGCGTTCTGTGAATAAGAAAAAAAATAGTATTCACCGCTTAGAATGTAATAATTAGTTACTTATAATTAAAAATGAGTGTACCCACCGTTTCGTAATTTTCTTCGATTTCGCCCGATTTTATTGGTATTTGTGGCGTCGATTGTATCTCATCAGACGACACGAATTCGAACATCAGTAATGAGAGAGCGAATACCCTTAGTACCATAAGCCCTCTGGAAATGAATAGAAAGTCAACTTAGTTGTTGCATTGTTGTACATTTGTCTAGAAAATAAATAAAATCGCACGTCCCCAAGGTGCAGTACTGTCACCAATTCTGTACAATTTGTACACGTCTGATTTTCCAAACTTGCCTCAGTGTCAGGCCGCTATCTTTTCTGATGACACAGCTACATTTGCTTCACGTGAATTCGCTCTCAACATTGAGATGAATCTTAACCATGCGATTCAAATATTGCGAAAATATTTTAACAAATGAGTAAATTAAGTAAAATGAGGATAAAACGCAACTCCAGCTTAATGGGAAAAATAAAGCTTGAGAGAGATTGTTCAAAATGCAATGTTGGCCTTTGGGTCAAATGCTTTGAATATTGTCATACTGAAAATTATGAATAAAGCCAAAAATTTCCATTTTAAATTCTTTTATTTTATTTTTATTTCTTGTTAAAATCATTTCACTTAAACACGTCGAGCGTGATCATATGGACACACCCCGTATCTTGATTCACCGAGGGCACTGGAGTTAACAGATAATATATTTTCAATCCTTAAATCCTGCATAGACTAGCTGTAAAATATTTCCGGAAAATTCGCAAAAAAAACTCTGGGTTGATTCGGGTAAATATCTCGTGAACTATGAAATGTTTAAATGAAGATGAAACTATATATTTAAAATATTGTAATTTAAAGTAAAAGCTACTTTTTAGCTTAAAAACTGTATTAAGCTTGTTTTCAATTTATTCATTTATTTTTATTATTTGTTATTTGTTAATAAGCCTTTCTGATACACACCAATCGGCACGTACCAGTGTGGCTTCCGGCCCGGCAGATTGCGAATCGACAAAATATTCATGCAAAGGCAAATCCTTTTTACTTTTCTTTGCTTTATTTTATTTAGCTTTAGAAAGCAATTTGGTCCTATTTTTACAATTGTAACCAAAATTATAACTACATTACTTAGGTCTTATATAATTTAAATTTTCATTGATAATACAAAGTTTGAGCATATTCAGATCATTAATATTTTCTATGTTTTTAATTTCTATGCGAAAATTACTTAAGCCATTAAAACCAATATAAAAAATAATTCTTTGGCCTTTGAGTAAAAATTGAAAGTTTGCTACTAGACCATGCGAAATAACCAAGGGTTGTCGGACATTTTTGCCCAGGGGTGGAATAACGGTGCATCTTCCGGTACAATTTTTTTGTGATTTTCATAGCCATGAAACAATAGCTAAAACTAATAACTGCTTGATAGAGGGCGTTGAATTCTATTCGGAGGTATAGGGTTGGCAGGCTCTAACCCGCCACTAACCCCCGACAACCCTACTTTTAGTGACCCAATTTTTTCGACATTCCATACTCGTAAAACAAAAGGATGAAACATATACCAAATTAAAGGTAAGAACTTACAGTTTACGAATATATAGGGTTGTCTGAAATGAATCAGCCAGGCACACAGACAACCATGCCAAATGCATTTGATGACAACGAATCGATTAGCAAACAGTGATTTACAACTCATTTCTGTTATGACTCTATTCTAAATATTCAGAAAAGTCAAATCATGTGCAAAATCCAAAAAATGAATTATTCAATGTTGCAACAGGCAGGGCGGTTTCTTGTAAGGCAGCTGATTTTTTTTTAAATGTAAATGAAATGAGCCGAAAACAAAAAGTTAATTTTATCCACTTGCGCCTGCTCCACCAGCTCTCTGCCAAGTCACAGGAGAGATGCATAAGACCGATAAATCCGCTCTTGCAAGGATTTTAAAATCTCTTGTTGAACCATCAATTCCTCCAAGCGTATATATAGAGATCTTCGATGGTTTTAACTTTTTACATCTCCTAGGACCATCTGTGCCACAAACCTTTGGTAAAATCGCTGAAATGGTATTAAAAAAAGTATGCGCTACAAATGCATCAGGAATACATTTAATATTTGAGAGATACTTAACTCCTTCTATTAAGGACTATGAGCGTTGCAATCAGCAGGAGCAAGACTCTCCATATTTTATTGTTGGAGCGCGGCAATCGAGGCCTACTGATTTTACAAAAAGCTTAAAGAATAAAAAATTTAAGGAAGCCATAGTCAAATTTTTGGTAGATTACTGGGAAAACGGCTGGTTGGCACCAATAATACAAAATAAAAAAAAAAATTTAACTGTTGATGAGCATTGTATTTCATATCGTTCGGATAGTATAAATAGCGTAACTTAGGCCATTGAAAATGATTTCGAGTGCCACCACGAGGAGGCGAAAATAATAATGTGGCAAAATGCTACAAATTATTTTTGTTCTACGTTAAATGCGCAGGAATGTGGATGGGTTTTGAAACAATGTCTTGAACCACTTTGGTTCTTAGGAAACCCAACGCCCCTTAACGTAGACGATATTTTAGAAATAAATACGCCCCAAGACGAAGATAATATAGACGATGAAGATGTATTTGAAAATAATTTTGACGATTCAGATTCAGAATTAAAATAGTTTTATTCGTGCATACACATATTAATTTAAAAATAAAAGCAACATGAATTTGTATTACTTATTAATTGAGTTAAGAAAATATAACAAAATGTGAAAATAAAAATAAAAATGTATTATTGTATAAGAAAATTGTTGGGCAATCGATTTTTTTTGCTGAAAATGCAAGCGTTTCGTTTTGTTTCATGATAAAGCTAAAAACGGAAGGTTGTCTATGTGCCTGGCTGATTCATTTCAGACAACCCTAGATATTCGTAAACTGATAGTTCTTACCTTTAATTTTGTATATGTTTCATCCTTTTGCTTTATGGGTATGGAATATCGAAAAAATTGGGTCACTAAAAGTAGGGTTGTCGGGGGTTAGTGGCGGGTTAGAGCCTGCCAACCCTATACCTCCGAATAGTATTCAACGCCCTCTATCAAGCAGTTATTAGTTTTAGCTATTGTTTCATGGCTATGAAAATCACAAAAAAATCGTACCGGAAGATGCACCGTTATTCCACCCCTGGGCAAAAATGTCCGACAACCCTTGGTTATTTCGCATAGTCTAGTAGCAAACTTTCAATTTTTACTCAACTGATCTTATTGTTTTATGCCTTAGGACATCATGCGGTCGGCTCTTGGACTATAAGGTCCCCATTCAAAGATTGCATGGAATAATTTCGTTCGTACGTACATTTTCACACAAAAAGCCAGGTGGCATATTGTTTTTAATTTGAAATAATAGGACTACCGGTTGAAAATGTCGTTTTTCAAAAATCAATGCTTTATTGAGGAAAACTAGATATAAAATCAATATTCAAAGTATTGCCCATCGCTAGGCACACATTTTTCCCATTTTTCTGGCAATTCATGGATACCCGTTCTGAAAAATTCGACCGGTTTGGCCGCAATCCACGAATTGATCCATTTTTTTACATCATCGAAATGACGGAAGTGCTGGTCAGCCAGGCCATGTTGCATCGATCGGAAGAGATAGTAATCGGATGGCGCAAGGCCTGGACTGTACGGCGAGTGGTAGGAAATCCCATTTGAGCGTTTCAAGGTAAGTTTTGACGACAGTTGCAACATGTGGCCGAGCATTGTCATGTTGCAAAATAACTTTATCGTGTCTTCCGACCCTTTCCGGCCGTTTTTCCTTCAGTGCTCGGCTCAAACGCATCAATTGTCGTCGGTAGACCTCGCCTGTGATTGTTTCATTCGGTTTTAGCAGCTCATAATACACAACACCCTTCTGGTCCCACTAAATGCATAGCATAATCTTCAGGCCATGAATAATCTGAACGGCCGTCGATGTTGAGGCATGTCCGGGGTATCCATACGTTGCCCGACGTTTTGGATTATCGTAATGTACCCATTTTTCATCACCAGTGATGATTCGATGCAAAAAAGACTTCTTTTTGTGGCGTTCAAGCAGCATTTCGGACATGCCAAATCGGCGTTCGACGTCTCGTAGTTTCAATTCATACGGCACCCAATGTCCTACCTTTCGGATCATTCCCATTGCTTTCAAACGATCGGAAATGGTTTGCTGAGCGACGCCAAGGGATTTTGCAAGTTCTTCTTGCGTTTGTGACGGATCTTGATCGAACCATGCCTCCAATTCATGGTCTTCAAACTTTTTCACCTGGCCGGGGCGTTCTTTGTCTTCGGTGTCGAAATCACCATCTTTGAACCGCTTAAACCACCGCTGACACATTCTTACGTCTATAGTATAGCCCGGGTAAGCTTCGGTAAGCAATTGATGCGCTTCGGTTGCTTTTTTCTTTAAATGAAAGAAGCATATTAAAACTTCCCGCAAATGTTGTTTTGATGGCACGAATGTAGACATTTTACGGCTTTGCAAAAACTTGTGCGTTTTTTTTTTAATGACCAATAACCTAGACTGATATAATTAGACAATGACATGAAGTTTCTGATGTGACAGCTGTCATGGTCAAAATTCACCAGTAATAGATATGAAGTTGTCTGCAATAACGACATTTTCAACCGGTAGTCCTATTACAAAAACCATGCATCGATAGAAAAGTCGTTGATTTACATTTAACCATCTTAAAGCATTAAGCATTAAACTAACTGGTGTATATCTATTACATTTTAAGAGAATTCGCATAACTTTGTTTTGCAATACTCGTAACATCTCTTTATAAGTTTGGGGGCACATATACAATAAACTAGAGCAATAATCAAAGTGAGGCTTTATCATGAAATTTGATACTTTGACTGCAGAACTCATAGAAATATTTTTTTCTTATTTTCCTTAACACGCCATCTTTTTTTTTTACATATAAAATCTATATGATCTTTGACGGTAAGGTTCTCATCTAAAACAACACCGGGATATTTTATTTGTTTGACTCGTTCAATGGGTTCATTATTTATAGACACATTTACATCTAACAAACTTGAAGGATGGCAGCAAAAAATCATGTATATCTTTTCAGCAACTTTCGGGACTAGTCTATTCATTTTCAGCCACGTATCAATGTTTTTTCAAGTCGTGATTTAGTTTTTCCAAGCAGTCCGCAATATCCTTTCGGGCAATGTATGAATAGTAATCCATCATCCGCAAACAGGATCAATTTCGAAAATTTAATCGATTTTTTTAATGTCGTTAATATTCCTACATTAAAATTGATTGGTGACGAAATGTTATCATTTACACAAGTTCGTTGCGTTCGAGCCGATACAAAGGACATAAACCATTTAAGTTCAACTGATTTTATCCTGGAAAAGACCAACGAATTTTGAGTCGAGACTCACTACCTCTGAATCGACTTCAAAGCCGCATATGATAGAATTCATTGTCTAAAGCTCTACAAGGCGTAGTCGAATTTGAGATTCTGGCTAAATTAATCCAGCTATGTCGCGTGACGCTGGAAAACACACGATGCAATGTGCAGTTACTCCGAACTATTCCAAACATGCGTCGGATCAAAGCTAGGAGGTGTGATACAATGTGACTTCTTCAATTTCGTGCTGGAAACGATTGTGCTCAGAGGCAGGTGTAAACACGACATCGACATAAACCGAGGCTTTTACGACAATTGGGGAAAAGGCGATACGAGTTGGCCTTGAAGTAAACGAGGGCAAAACCAAGAACACCTTGTCAACGAAAAATAGAAACATCCGTCCAACGCATAGGATAAAACGTCTTTGTTGGCAACAGAAATTTCGAGGTGTATAAGGGGTTTAACAACTTGAAGTAAATATCAGCTCCATGAATGACACCTTCATGGAGATTCGGCGAAGATTCACCCAAGGAAATCGCTGCTACTTCGATTTGACGAAACATATGGGTTCCAAACTTCCGAAAACTTTGATCTTGCCAGTTCTACTAAACAGAGCCGAGGAGTGCGGGACGATAAGCAAGAAGGTCGAATATTTGGTCTCATTTGCGAGGAGGGCGAATGGAGGAGAAGATGTAACCGGGAACTCTATGTGATGTATCAAGATGGGGATTTAGTCTGAAAGGCCAAAGTACGATGACTACGCTGGCTCGGGCACATCGAGTGAATGAACAATAATGCTCTTCGAATCACAGCCCACAGGTTCGAGACGACAAAGAAGACCGAACCTCCATTTTAATTGATAGCGAATCGATAGAGCAACGTGCCGTTTTGTGCAAGAGTTCTTTGACACGAAGTGTTTTATTTTTCTTTACAATAAAATTAAAAATAAATCTCCTTCTTCGGGTCTGCAGTCTTTCAGTAAACCAATGATTTTGAGTAAATCCACCCCTCCTTCTATCCTCTCGTATTCCTGTTCCTATACTTCTACTCTAACTTCATAATTGTAACCATCCCTGAACTATAAATATCGTGGTCTCACTGTGCTAATAATATTAATAAATAAAATTGAGTTTCCATAAAAAAAATTGAAGAAACATCAACTTAATTTTTTTGATTGAATTAATCAATTTGTGGGTTGTCATCCTGTTGGAAGATGAAACTTTTTAGAAACAGAAATTCTTAGTTTTCGTTAGTTGGACCTAGCATTTTGGTGTCAATTTTGATAATAGTTTCAACAGCAGACCATATCTGACCTTTCTCAATGTTTTACGAGTTTTAATGTGCTCTCTTGGCTTAGTCCTTCCGATGGATTACACCACATTCGTTTTCAAGCGTTGGTTTTTTTTGTACCTCAAATGTAAAGGGTTTTCAATGGGGACTTGACAACTTTAAATTTATTTTGTGAACGCACCCTTTGACTAATCATCGCAATGTCATTGTCAATTTATTCAATAAACTTAACAATTCCATCATGATAAAGTACACGAACGAGCAACGTCTGTAAGTTATAAAAATTGTTGACCAAAATTGGGAGTCGGTGACCAAAATTGGGAGTCGGTGAAAATATCGCTGCCATTTAGGCGTTGCAAACGATGCATTTCAGTCAATTCCATGGCGTTCTCAAGAATCTCTCAAGTATTTTGCGTACGGATCTTGGTTAACACCCATACAAGATCAAGCTGACTCAAGAATTGAAGCCGATGGATCATTTGAAGCGACGAACGTTCTCCGATTGGGCACTGGAGAAGATGAACCAAGATGATGAAATCAATCGCAAAATCATCTTCGGTGACAAAGCTCATTTCTGGGTCAATGGTGTCGTCAATAAGCAAAAAATATGCGTTATTGGTCCGGTGAAAATCTTCTTTTGCTTCATGAATCACCACTCGATCCACAAAAAATAACTGTTGGTGCGGTTTGCATGCCGGTGGCGTTATTGGGCCATATTTTTTTGTTGACGTTAACGGTCGCCACGTTACTGTGAATGGCCAGCGTTAACGCGCCATGATTTCCGATTATTTTTGGCCCGAATCGGAAGATATGAACTTGGACGACATGTGGTATCAACAGGATGGTGTCACAAGCCACACAACAATCGATTTATTGAAGAGTTAATTTGATGAGCGTGTTATCTCAAGATATGGGCTAGTCGATTGGCCGTCTCCTTCGTGCAATTCAACGCCTCTAGATTATTTTCTTTTGGGCTATTGATTTATGCCAACAAGACGACAACGTTGGAAGAGCTCAGAGCCAAGATTGAAAGCGAAATAGCGGCCGTTTCGGCCGAAATGTGTGGCCGGGTCATCGAAAATTGGCTCCAACGAATCGACCACTGCAAACGAATCCGCTGTGACCATATGAACGAAGCCAAGTTCCATTCATAAATGTTTTGATTGCACTTCAAGCCGATGGTAAAGTTTTTGAAATATCTCAAATGGTTTGCATTTTTTTAAAAAAAAAAAAAGTTGTCAAGTCCTTATTGGGCTAACCGTTCTCTGATGTTAATTGGACCACCCATAAGCTTGTTGAGGTCATATCTTGATGTAACTCTTCTTCGGCTAAAGATATCAATTCTTCGGTCATGAGCTGCTGAGGTCGTTTGCTTTCTTTTGCAAGAACTTTGAAAACTTGCAACCATAGGTCTTTCTTTTCCACAAAAAAAAGGTTTTAAAAAAAGTTATTCACATTGTGAGCCTAAACCGAATAAATCAAAACTTAACACTATCAATTAAATATGCCATTAGTACTTTGAAAACGAATCAAACGCTTTTGCACTTAACGAGTTTTTGACCGTCTAGGAAAACACTCGAATGCAAGTTGTTGTTACAAAATTTCAAAACAATCTGTGAAGAACTTTTGGACATTTAAGATATTAAAAAAACAAACAAACAACACATTTAAATTTCGCTAATTAAAATAACATTTTTTTTGTTTCATATCAACCACTTTGGGATGAATTAGAATAACAAACCGACACTTTAAGTTAATAATATAAACAAATACTTATCACCAAGCGAAACAACAAAAAAAAAAACAATGATTTTTTTAAATTTTATGTGTACATGGCTAAACAGTCCGTTCCTTTATTTTGTTGATGAAATCAAAAAAAAAAAAAATTGCAACACTAAGCGAGACTTACAATCCACGATTATCGAACATATCCGTTTTGTTTTTTTAAGCACTCGTTATTTCTTTTTATTTATTATTTGACTTGTCAAATATTCATTATGACCCGGCTTTTCCGTGTTATCTACCGCCACGCACTCGTTTTATCACTAAGAAAATAAGATATCCTAACTAGCAGACTGTTACAGTTAAACTAAAGGCATAGTACCCGCGTTAGTCACATTATATACAACTTTCCCCCAAAGCATTCATATTTAAATTGTAATAAGAGCTTAAATGCACCTGATTACCAAGTTCAGTATTTCGAACGCAGTCTACAGGAGGTGGAAACGTGTTTCGATCGAAAGGGAAATCTTTGAAGCGTCCGTCGTCGGAGAATGTGCAAAAAGTGGTATTCCATAGTCAGGAGTTTTCTGCAGAAAAAAAATTATTAAATAATCAGCGCATTTTTTTTTCGTTGTTGTAGTCTGCATTCGAACGCGAATGATGTCTTTTATAATTGAACAGCTACACTTTGAATTAATAAATGGTTGTGCATTCGAGATACTGAACGATGAGCTTTGAAATAAGTTGACTTTATTCAGGAAGCAACAAAATAAAAGTAATAATTATTTTTCAATTAGGTTCATCATTAAGAAAGTTTAGAAACATTCAATTTTGCTGCGAAATGAGTCTTTGTAAACATTTAAACACTGAATTTTTGGGTTTACTTTGTTACTTTTTACAACGTCCTCAGTTCTGAATATGTTAGAAAATTATATTCGGACTAGCACAACGTCTCCGTGGATCTCTACCCTACTATTACTCTTTAAAGTACACATTCTTACCATAAACTGCCAAAAGTTTTCAGCTGTGTTAAGGACAGGACGACCCCAAGGCCATGATAACCATCTTGTCGCACTTATTTCAATCCATTGACGGACTGTGCTCGCATTGCAAATGGGAACATTATCTTGTTTTCTCTCGTCGGCATATGTTCAAATTCATCCAGTGTATGTTTATCTCTCTCCATTAAATTTGGGCTGTTACAACATCGAAGGAATTTTTTGTAAGTACCAAAGGCATCTCATAACCATCACACTCATTTTGATTGCTCTTCCGGCTCCAGATTTTATTTTTTCGCCACTAAAAATGAGAGATTCCCGCACCCTGCCCCATTCCATTTGATGTCTTGAAAAACTTAACATATCCTTCTTTTGATATTTTACAATTTTTTTGAAGTACCAAGCCTCCGCTATCCTTCCATCCGTCCATCCGTCCATCCGTCCATCCGTCCATCCGTCCATCCGTCCATCCGTCCATCCGTCCATCCGTCCATCCGTCCATCCGTCCATCCGTCCATCCGTCCATCCGTCCATCCGTCCATCCGTCCATCCGTCCATCCGTCCATCCGTCCATCCGTCCATCCGTCCATCCGTCCATCCGTCCATCCGTCCATCCGTCCATCCGTCCATCCGTCCATCCGTCCATCCGTCCATCCGTCCATCCGTCCATCCGTCCATCCGTCCATCTGTCCATCCGTCCATCCGTCCATCCGTCCATCCGTCCATCCGTTCGCCCGTCAAAAGGCTTTATCTCCTGAGCCTTTGTAGAAAGACGCTTGTAATTTTCACAGAATGTGTGCTTCTATAACCGCTCTAACAAAATTTAATTAAAAGTTGAAAACAAAGGGGTGCCCCATACACAAAAAGTGTTTTTTAAAATCGCAATTCAAGAAGAAGAAGGCTATGTACTGTGGTACGGAACCCTTCGTGTGCTTGTTCGACTCGCATTGGCCTTTTTAGGGTTCCGTATCTGGAAAAGAAAAAAACGAAACCCTTACAGGATCACTTCAGTCATTAGCTAATATAATACGGTGAATTGTACGAATGCAAATAAGTCCACATCGAAATCACCGTCCCTTTTCGGACTCCATCCATGGGGCAATCGAAATTCGAAACCAAAACACACTTGAGGTTCAAAAAAACCTTCATTTCTGCTCCTTATCGTTCTGTTCGCTCTCAGTGATTGCACTTTAAGGGTCGTTATAATCCCTTTTGACCGAGTTAACTTTAAAAACATGTCATTCGAAAAAGGGTTTTTTTGATAAATAGTCTTATTAGCCCAAAGGAAGAGTGATTCTCCGTCTAATTATGGCGTTTATTTCGATTATTCGGTTTCTATTTATTGTCCTTTCTTATTGATCGCATATCCTTAAGGTATGTGCTTAAGTTCTAATTCTGTCGCTTCATTTCCGATACTTGCAAGGCATCATTGACATGTCGTTGTGTTTTTCTGATACCCCCTGGCAGTGTTGCTTGCAGTTGCAACCCAGCGACATGGAATTTGTTCATGATTCCTTGAAGTCCCTCATTCGAAACCTGCGTACAAATTAGTTGTGGTCGATTGATCTTCTCCTCGAAATTTGCGGACATTCAATCAACTTGAGGAGGGTTTAAACTTGATCGCAATGTGATCACATAAGATATTTTAGGTGAATTTTCGGCCGATTTTCGCGTTTAAATCTAGAAGCTCAGAGTTCTCCAGGACTCGTAGAGGATATCTCTGTTCAAGTTTCAATTTATTCTGGTTCTAGGATTATGAGTCTGATATTGGCAAGTTCACATTCGAAACGAATTTTTATAAAAAAAAATACGCATATATGTCGAAAAACATGTTTTTTTGTTGTTTTTTTGCTCAAGTCTGACAATCTCCGGGCTTTTGGTCCTTGTAGCATTCAGCTCAATAGATGTTACATTTTTATCTTTTTAGCTTTATTTTTTCCTTTATATTTTTGTCTTTAAATTTCACCGTGTTGTGCTGCCTTTTTTTTGTTTCCGTGAGAAATTAATAATAACATAAATCTTATCCAGTGCTTGTTGCATGCTCTCGTAAGGGATTGTCAGATTTTCATCTGAAATGCAAATTTCAGTCAGTCAGGTCAAAAAGAGTTCCAGTGCATCTAGACACATGCAAATCTTCTAAGACAAAACGCATCTTCTATGATATTAAAACGGCTAATAAAATGCTGCGAGTTGTATGAATGCAATTATGCACGCAATCGAAACTAAAATACACCCGAGCTTCAAACCACTGGACAAATCGTTCATTTCTTCTCCTAAGAAAGTTTTATTAATGGTTTGCATTTTAGCCCAAAGAAACAGTGGCTGACAAAAGTGGTTCGTGATACTAAGTTTGACTTCTACACTGTTGTCATTTTTTGAGTTGTTGAGTGTCCTTTCGTTTTGACCGCACATTTTTATTCACCTCAAGTTCCATTCTGTAAAGACCTTTGGCTCTGGCGCGTGAGCTTCGAACGATTTTTTTTTTGAAGGACAGAGTTAGGGTGTTTGCTGTTCCCGCTCATCAGTCTGCATTTGAGGCCTATTGCTGAGCATCGGCATTATCTTAAGCACACAGTTTCTGCATCTATCCTTTCAGTTTGCTTGCCTAGTTCGTCTTTTTGAAATCAAGGCATACTCATTTTGACATTTCAAAAAAATTATGAACGTCGTTCCAGAAATGGTAGTAAGTTCAACGCATTCGATCGCGCGTTTTTTCCTTTTTTTTCGTAGATCTCGCGAAAAAGCTTTCGTCCTTTTTTGCAGTGCTACTTTATACTTCTCCTGTTTAGCTGTAAGAACTTTTTGAAGGAGCGGCATTTCGATTTCATTCTGACAGTACCGAGTTAATAAAATCGATTTAAAGGTTTTCTAATACGCCATCAATAAAAAATGCATTTCCTCACCCAGTTTAATTCCCCCAAGTAGTGTTAATTCTTACAAAATGCTCCTTTGACATAAAGTCATTGACTCCTTCAGATTTCCTTCAATTGATTTCCTACACGAATTAAATACAAAGTTTCCTTATTTAACTTGTTCAGAGAAAACACTCGTAAGTAAACTCGAAATTGTTTTGCTTGCGAAGCAGTAAAAGGCGTACAAGTTGTCCTGAAAGTTGCATGAAAAATAGTATATACTGTATATATATGCAGATATTTTATAAGGGACCAACTGAAGAAGCATACAAAACCTAGTGATCCACTGCACTGCAATGTAGATGTCCAATGATAGTTTGTCAACAAATGTACACAGATAAACCAGTCTGCTGGAAACTTCACGAATTTTGTAGTGTCACAAGGCGTGTTCCATTAATCCTGATGTTGCTCCTATTCGAGATGTTGATGTGGTTCCTGTTCAAAACGTAAGTTGCATTAGTGAGTCCATTACCCAAATTTATTTCCTGCTTTCCACAATCTCGAAACTTACATAAGTACTTGGGACGAAATTTGGTTTCGTCACTTTTTTAAAAATAATCGCTAGTTATTGATGTGAAACAAAATATGTTTGTATGCATAACGTCCTACGTAATGAAACGATAACAAGCTGCGGTATAGGATGATTTTGCTACTGACGACGTGATGTAGAATGTAAAACTCTTCCTGGGCCAGGGGTTGTCCAAAAAATCATAAACATAATTTCAATCTTCAAGCCAACATCAACTTGGGGCACTTCATAGTTGAAGCCATGCTTCGAATGAGTATTTTCCGTACTCCGGGAACCACCAAAATACTCGCAGTTAAGAAGAGATTCAACTTCGTTTCATCTGGAACCGTAAGAAACCGACAATAAGGTTGCCGGTCGCGTATTACTAATTTACAATCCTTTGTACAGTTCCTTAGCCATCAAAATCAAATCGTGAATATGCAAAGCTCTGGATACGAAATAAAAGCCTGTAGGGAATGAAACATTGTAATGAAAGAAACTTGGTAACTACCGACCTTTTGAAATGTTCACCCTTTTGACTTATTGATTTTCATAGCAAATGCTTAATTAATTTATCAATAATATTTACTATATACCACAACTTTGACCTGCTTAAGGAAAAAGAAGTTGATAAAACTTTGAACTTTAATTTGAGTCAAGAACATTTATCCTTCCATTTTGTAAAACGACAGCTGCTTCATTAACTCTTGGTAAATTAAAAATCAAGTAAGATTGCTTTAGTGATATTCGGTAATCCTATTTCATGCATTTGTGCACCACTTATGCTTTCTTTTTAACTTCATGCTGCATTTTAAAACCGCTCGCAAATGGACTATTGTTTGTCACAAAACGGCTCGCACCAATTAATTCCTTAATCGGCAGCTTCAGCACGATCGAGAATAAACAAATGTCGAAACATTTTTTGTTCGGCAATGTTGGGATACAGAGTTCGAGAACGATGATAAATGTTTTCGTGAAATGTGAAACATAAAAATTGTGCCACCACTCAATATTTGCCCCCCACGAAGCGAAAGAGCTGTTAAGAGAACTGTCATTTTTTTTATAAATTTCTTGTATTTCAAAGTTAATGGGATTTGGATTCAAGTTTTTAATTGGACCCGCTAAATGTTCTTTTTGCCACACATTTTCACATCAGTTACATGATTTACATACAATTTGCAACTATCTTACAGTAATAAAAACTATCTGCGGTTTCTACTGCGTCCGAGCAGGATACCTAACCCGCTTACAATTTTTTTTAAATTTCCTATTATGGAGTAAGGAATTCGGAACAGATATTCTGACAAAATGTTGTCCAATTGACAGGATATTACAACCCAATAAAACTGAATCTGAATCAATGCCTTTGGAGGGACAAAGCCGTTAACGCGCACACTTTCGTGATACAAGTAATTGTGGTGGAAAGCTCCGGAGATCAGTTTGATGATCGATGTCATTGACCTTTCAATGTGCTTTCGGGTAAGCTTAATAATGAAATTATCCACCCTTATCAGGTTGGCCTCATTATATAGGACCTCATTGCGATAGAATTTTTTGTATTGGGACTCTGGAGTTTTATACATACATAAACGAAATTTACCCATATAAACGAAGACAAGCCCTGAGACATTGTCTTTCAAAAACCCGAATCTTTGTTTGTTAAAATATAGATATTGATCGAGCCAGAGCCCTAGGTATCTGACTACACTGCTGTTTGCTAATGGTTACCCATGTTGTCCCACGATCAAGAATATTCGCCAATTCTTTCTTGTATCCCTAGAGGCCCTAGGCCTAGACAATGGGGTCCTGTAAATAATAGTTTCCGATTTCTCGTAGTTGATCTTCCAGTCGTCACAATAACGCTGAACTTTATTAAAGTCACTTTGCAAGTTCAATCTGATGACCTCAATGGTTGTTCCCGATCTGTACGCAATCAAGTCGTCTGCTCACGTAAATATAAATGACATTCGGTATTTTAATGCATAAATAATGTAATGAAAATAGTGTTGAATGCCACTTCAATGGGCTACAAAGAAATTCAAAATTCATTTTCTGGATGGGGTGACCCTGTTAAAACAAGATGCTCGAAACAGAAGTGTATTGAGACAAGCAAGATAAAGTAAGGAGAAACAAAAAACATGAGAAGAATTAATGAAGTTGGACAAAAATATTCAATATAAATATAATAATACAATTTAATAACTTTTTTTTTAATGAAAGTGAATAGCTGTAAGTTGTTTCGAATTAAGTCTTATTGTATGTTAAACCAGATTGTCAAAAATAATTGATTCTAATTCAGTATAATAAAGATTGCAAAGCCAATGTTGTACCAGTTTCATATGCATTCCAGGCACTGATATTATCTTGATCGACTGTGGGAGCTTATTAAAAAAACGGAATGAAGAAATAGAAAAGAAATTACGATTTTTGGAACATCCGCGATGTTTGATAAGTTTCCACGTAAATTATAATTTAAGATTAACTGATAATTGCGATTATCAGACATTGTAAAGAATGTCTTCAAAACCTTCAAACCGTACAACGAAGAATTTTTATCACCCCGATCTTTATTTTGACATTTTTGTTCCGGAAAAATTGATTTTTCTTATGGCTGAACGAACGAATTTTATAAATTACCCCATGTATAAATATGCTTATAATCTTTCCTTTCCTAGTTATCATGAAGCTCGCTTCGTGCCATCCTTTCATAGGTTCAATCTCCAGATCTCATTGTAATCATTCACCGAAGGTCTGTAGGTTTTGTTGTCGCTCCTGTTTTTTCGGGGCGCTGCCATAATGAAAAATTGTGTCAACGACAGATTTCATTAAATTCACTGAACTTCTGAGAACAGACTATGAAATGTGTATTCATGCAAAACAAAACAAAGAAATCGCAAGGCTTCAAATACTATACTTCGGCAGATCTTTAAATACTCATCAACTGTTAATCGATCTAAAGGACTCGTATTTTAGTATTTATAGAGATGTGCTGTGTAGAGTCACGATTAGTTTTGATACTCCTTGCAAAAGTGCAGAATGACGATGGAGAATGCTCCCAGCAACGTTCAAGTCGGTTACGATTTCAACGAAACATTTAGTGCAAAAAAAATTAAAAAAAAAAAACAGCAAAAGCGAGCTGAATATGCACACAAAGGGTTCCGTCCATTCCAACTTCCAGTTTCTAACACTCCTTTTTTTTTATTTTAAATGTCTCACGGCGTACTTCTTGGTGTGAAATTGAGTTGCAATTTTATTTTTCACTTTATATAACTTTATTTTCTGTTGTAATAGCGGCATTAGCTTTGTCATATTTTAACTATGGTGCCCTAAAAGGGGATTCTTTTTCAAAATGTTTTTTAACGTCGTTCTCGAAACAAACACATGTTGAAAACGGAGGTACTAGCACAATTCTCGGATCAAATATCTTTCAGAAATCTGTCCAGCCATTCGCCAGTGCAGACGATATTGATAATATTGGAAGAAGACAGCAAAAACGATAAAAAAAACAAACAGGCAAAGATTTGTTCTATCTTGATCTTGTTGTTTCCTAAAGCTGTTTAGAAAATGACATTATATAAGCAACTCATCCATCTCTCTCAAAGACGTCCTTATTAAAAGCGGATGAAAATGGCTATTGTGATGAAGAGGGTTCAACGAAAAGCTGTACAGGCTTTGCAGCTATATGGATCTAGCCCAATGGCCAGTCTGATACAATAAATATGAGAACGGTCCTCCCCGAAGAGTCTTAGGATTTATGCTGAAACTGCACTGCGGTCAAGGAACACTTAAACGTTGGTGGCGCACACAAGTCGAAGGGGAACCAACCGCCTTAGAGTGTGCAATTGGAATCAGCTCTCTACTTATCGTACTATTTAGTTTGAATGGTCTTTTGTTTGAGATCAGGTCAACCACGAATTGTACCGCCATCGATTGGGAAGTTCTGTCTTCATTGTCAAGAACGTTAATTCAAACAATAATTTCCTTGGCTTAGCTGAGAGGTAACGCGATACAACTATCTTGAAATATGAAATACTTTGTTGCGTTTTGATGGACAAGTATGTAAAATATATTTCATTTATACTTGAAAATATATTTTGACTGTAGCCGGACTTGCTCATTTGAATGAAAGGGTCGAATTCTTTTCCTGACTGATCACAGTAAAAATGAATTCTTTAATCGCAACACCTTTTCATAATGACGTCAAAAATTAAAAGATGCCGAAATTCCCCCCTGCAACTCAAAATTCACTGAAGTCCGCACAAAATCTGAACTTCCCAATAAAAAAAACAAATCCAAAATCAACTTTTCTATTATCGAAGTAGTTTGAAGTGCTCCTTGAGAATGTTCCTTATTGGACAACGTTATCATCTGTTGTTACTGACGCCTCGAAAACAAATGACGGTGTATCTTTTGCTATTGTGAATGAACATGGTTGCATTATTAGTAAAGGTCTACCTCATTTGTTTTAAAGCAGTTCAAGCTGCAAGAAATATAAAAACAAGTATCTTTACTGATCTTTACTTAAAGCCTTATATCGAGTGCAATTATAATGACCAAAATCTACAGTCACACACATGCTACAAAACGTAAATAAAGCGAAACCATCTCTGATAAAAAACCTTCAACAACTTTTATCATTTATATCCGACAAAAATATAAGATCCGTTTACGAAATTATTTTAAAAGTTAAATTTGAATTATTTATTTAATTTCCCTTTTTTTCAAATTAACCTAAGCCCTGAGAGCAAGCGCTTTATTTTTTACGGATTGATTATGCAATATTTTTAAAAGACAATAAAATTATAATTATAATAAAATTGATACAAAAGTATGTTTATGTGATTAAATGCTAGCTTTTGTGACGTCGAGTTTAATTCACAAAAATCCGACGCTATAAAAATCATTTCAGGAGTGACCCAAGGTAGCCATTTAGGACCTTTGCTCTTCTTAGTATATATAAATGGCATATCAAATACTTTTTTGTAATTTTGAAATATATAGTATATTTTCTTAGTGTTCAAATCTGACTTAAATAAAATAGAATCCTGGTCAATAAAAAGCAATCTGAGCATTGGTCCTTTTATTCTATGGCCGTGGAGACGCTGATAAAGCATTAGTTTTTGAAATATTTTGAAAGAGGAATGTGCATCAATAAAAACTTTTTTTGGAATGACCAAAAATACGAAACTTTGAATGTTTTGTTTTCCTCGAGCAGTGCAAGAGTTACTTCGCCCTGGTTGCACTTTATGAGTTCAATCTTGCAACCGCCCATTTTGGTTCAGGACAATTTGATAAAACGTATGCGTACTATTTTTTCAAAACCAGCTCGCATATGAATTCGCGATGCAAAGAAGTAAGTGTTTATGTTACTTATCTAGAACAACACTTGTCAGTTCTTTCTAAGATTACTACAAACTTTCTCATTTCACCATTCGATGCTTTTAAGATTCACCAAGCCCCGGTTTTTAAGCAATAGCAGACTTCGTTAATAGACTTCAATTTACGCGCAGTTCAATTGATAAAAAAGGTCGATAGGTGTATTTTTTTATTGAATAAGGTATTTAAACATCTGTTAGGGTGCTGAATGAAGAGTTTTTTAACATGCTTCGAAATACGCAATTGCAGCTAAATTTAAATTATTTACTTAAAATAACAAAGGTCTACGTTTTAATTCATTATAAAATAAGAAAAGAAATAATCATAAATGAACCAACAGTTTTTGAAACAAATCATTACCAGGAATCTATTCTCTGACTGGAAAGTTGACGTATCTAGTCTAAGGATCTATTTAAGACAATAAGTATGTAACAAGCGCATACCAAAGATATTAAAATAATTTTGAAGGTCCTATTTAAACCATAACACTTTATCAGTTCGACATCCAGAATCGCAAAATAGGATGCATTAAAGAATGAAATTAAAATAACGACCAAGTGCGAGTTTGATTAACACACGAAGGGCTCCGCACCACACTACAGTACGCATCACTAAATATTTCTTTTGTAGATTTTTTTATGCCAGCGCATATAATATGTACGAGTACGCCAAATGGAGAGAGGTAATATTGTTATGCGACGCGATAAGTGACCCTGTGTTACCATAAAGAGCAATGAAAAAATGCACATTCCAAAAGATCATTTATGAATTAAAAGGATCACTTAAAAGGCTTTTTTGATGTAGACTAACGAGTAGTGTAGCTTTGATTCCGACTTTTTTCTGACAGGTTCATGCGAGGAATGCATCTCACAGCGACTAGCGGCCTTAAAAAGAGCTGCGGCGCCACGAATTTCATTGCTATAGCGGCCATAGAAGTACACATTCTGTGACAGACAGACGAATGCACAGACAGCGAAGACTCATTGATAGGATTCGGCTTGCACCATTCGGGTACGAAACCCTTAAAAAGTGGTGATAAAGTCATAAATCATGTCTTGTATTTCAGAAATGTGGTTACAATTGATCTTGTTAGGAATCCTATCAGTTAACGTGACGTGAAAACCAAGTAGTCAAATATTGAATGGAAGTGTGTCGATCTTGTGAAGATCCTCAACTCCGTGGAGCCCAAAAAAACAAAAAAAAATATTTGAAGAAAACATTTTACGAGTACACACAACCTTCAGACTTTTTCTATTTACATGATATTTACGAAAAAAGGTTCAAATAGGAAAAGTAAGCACAGATCTGGTTAAGTGACTTTAACGCTGGAACAAATGTTTTATTCAGTTCACGTTCATTGCCAACGAAAGGAAAAGCCTACAGTTTGACTGTGACAAGACAACAGTCACACACATATTCGCTTTAAATGGCAGGTTGATCTGTTGAGTTTTCTTCCAGTTTGGGCAAACCAGACCTGGTTTAAGTTCAATGCCCGGTTGTTCCACTGTTTGTAAGAAGTTCAGGTACACCAAGGAGTATATCGACGCGTCGTTTAATTATTTGTGGTGTTTCAACTTTCTTATTTCTGTATCAACCATTGATGCAGATTGATGGCGTTCGAGAGGCGTACGTTTTTACTGCATGATGTGTTCACCTTAATAATTAAGGAGATGTCCATGTTCCTTTTTTTGCTATTAGCGGATATTTCTTCATTAATTGGTCATCGGAATTTATATCTGGCATAAGACTTTTTTTATTTGATTTGATTATATTTATTATACATCTCGTTGATTGAAGTCCATATTCAATTACATAAGTAATATTTTTATGCCATACAACAGTCGATGGCAAAAGTAATTGCACATTGTAAAATTTAAATTTAACCTTTTCAAAAACGCGATCTCACTGTCAAAAAGCTGAATCTTTTCGTTTTGTTCATTTTTCCAAAATATTCAATGCAAAAATCTGTAAAAAGCTATAATTTTAAAATATGGATCGAGCCAGATCTGTAGGTATTTGACACAATTTGGTTTGTCAGAAATAAAATTGTTTCCGATTTGGAAAACTCTGCAGGATATGAATTGTAAACTGACACCAATTTTCTTATTAAGGTTCGGAGTATGAAGGCCAGCAATAAACTGGAAAAACTCAACATGATCAGAAAAGTGGGAATCAGAGGCGCTATAAAATCAACGCTTGCTTGCAATGCTAAAAAAAGTCTCTTATCACTCGGGAGTATATTTTCAATGTAAAAGGCCTAGAAAGTTCAGTGCCGAACGAATGTAAGAGCTACGGGGGTGTCGAAAAGAGAATGATAAAACGTCGAGTTTGAGCCTCTAAGGAACATGTTCAGGTGCTGTTGGACGGCAAAAATGAGGTCGATCTCTACTTGACAGCCTAGAATATATAGAATAAGCTTGAATAAGTACTTGTTATGATAATCATTTTTTTATATTTTGTTTAATTGTTTTCTCATAAAGTTATTTTTTCAATTTTTTTTTTGTTTCCGTTCCTAAAAAGGGAAAATTGTACCCATATGGTACCATTTTGTTGTTTGTCATTCTGGCACCACATTATATCTCTGGAACGTGTGGAGGCATACTAAATAACTTCAACGCTGTTTATGCCTCGCAAAGGGAATGACAACCTATGTGGTACTTCCCGTTGACAAAGAATCATGAAATTTGGCAAAAAGCTAGGTCTTATATACTATATATCAACAACGACTCAACGAATTATCAAACAATGTCCATTATGTTTGATGTAAGATAATAAAGAACTTATGTGATTGGAATTTTTCATTTAAAATTATTACACAGTTGCTATTAGTCATTACGAGTTGCGACAGATAATTAGAAACGGTGATAAATTTTGTGAAAAGTGATTTTTATTTATTTTTTCTGCACTTCTTGTTGGTAAGTTCGCACTCAAGGGAATTTCAGCAGTCTTGTTTACTTGAATTTTTCTTAAAAGTTTTCAATTAAAAGATGGGAAAAGCTAAAAGCTGTACTCCAGCCATGCGAAAGGCTATTGTCGAATTGCATTCAAGAGGTCTCTCGTATAAAAAGATAGGAATGCAATTCGAGTGCTCTAAGAAGATGGTTTTTAATGCACTAGAGTATTTTCGGAGATACCAAACCATCGAGAACATCCCACGCAAAAAACGACCGCGGAAAACATCTCAACATATGGACCGTAAGGTCGTTCGACTGGCAAAAGCAGATCCAAAAAAGAATGCTGCTGAAATTATGCGCGAAGTTTGCGCACCATTGCACATTGTTTAGCTGAGGCTGGACTTCTTGGACGGATTTCGCGCAATAAACGAAGATCAATCGTATAGGTCCGGATGGCAGAAAGTATGTACGGCGTGTAAAAATTGCTGCTATTGAACCAAAGTATGTTTCGTCAGTTGTCAAGCACGGCGGAGGTTCAATTAACGTGTGGGAAAGCTTTTCTTGGAGAGGAGTCACCCCAATACATCTAATTAACGGCACACTTGCTAAGGAGAAGTATGTGGAAATACTTCAAGATGTGATGCAGAAGAACATTTACCTGTTGTTTGGAGGTTTCAACAAGACAATGACCCCAAACATACCGCGAAGCTCACGAAAAAGTTTTTTGAAGACAATTCCATGACAGTTCTTGATTGGCCATCGTGTAGTACCGATTTGAATCCAATCGAGCATTTGTGGGGCGATGTTAAGAAGGCTGTCAGCGCGCAAAATATTGCTAACTTTGAAGAGCTCTTTGAAAAAGTTAAGGCAGCGTGGGAATTAATTCCAGTCCAAAGATGCCAAAGTTTAATTAGCTCCATGCCAAAGCGGTGTCAAGCAGTATTGAAGCAAAAAGGTTTTGCTACCAAATACTAATGGTAATTGGTAGCACAGCTCGAAAATTAACTAAACCTATATTTTATAACATTTTTTCCATCCTTTCTAATTAGGTGTCCCAATTTGTGTCAGTGTTTTTTCAACAAATCACCTGCTACACTTAAAAAAAAAACTTTATGATACTATATAAATAAAAATAAATAAATAAAAATAAATAAACAAATAAGTAATTAGATACATGAATGTATAATGCATAATGAAAGAAAAATAACTACAAAAATATTTAAGTATGATACAATACAACGATTTTTTTTTAAATTGGTTTGCAATTAACTTTTCAATTCGTTTACGAGGTTATTATTAGCTTTAATACACGTCGAAAAAAAAATGTCCTATCGAGTTTTTCAATTCTTTCAGAAACCAATTCAATATTCGCACTTTCGTGGAGATCTAGCGTTGAGTGGTGCCATGGTTGGTTAAGCTTACAATTTAAGTGTTTTGTTTTGTGACACTAGTAAACGTTTTATGTGGGATTTTGCGATACTACCCCAGACTGGAAGGAAGATCATCTTAAGAATTATTATTTTATTTTCATTCCTTAACTTTGACTTCCTATTAATAAAGAGGTACATTAAATTAGTTGTTATTTTGACTTTGTTCACTGTTCTGTAATGTGTTCTTTAAATGTCAATTTGGTGTCAAGATGAATTCCCAAATACTTAACAGATTGCTCCCAAGCTATATTTTTCCCATTTAGCTGGAGTTGCCTGCTGAGCAGAAAGCAAACTTTTCTTTTCCGGGTGATGGAAGATGGCTTGCTGGTCTTATATCACAAGGAAAAGGAAAAATCCGAAAAAGGTACTATTCTTACTAACATCACAATTTGTTGTTTGGTTTTGAATTCGCAACTCAATTTTACGCCAGGTTAAATGCCATGTTTTTTTTATTTTTTAATTTTTTTTATTGCTAATATGAACTTGCCGATAATTTTTTTTTTGAGTTTTTTAAGTGCCAAATAATTTACACTTTGTTTTGAAATAAACTATGAATTTTATGACTCAATAAGTCATTTAGCCTGCAGAGCCAGCAAAATGAAGCATTCAAAAACTAAGTAAACATGCTTTTGAAATTATTATTTTTACAATAGTTCTGCATATTTTACAATGAATGTGAACAAAAAACAGAAGAATGTTGTTTGTTTTTTCTTGGAAGCTGTTTTTACAATCCTTTTTGAACTTTTAGTCTGATGTTAAAGAAAATTTAATACAATACAAATGTTTGTCTTAAAATGAATGGGATATTGAGTTGAGAATGAGATTTTATAAAACGATATTTGATAGACTCAGCTGTCCCTTTCTGCCACTTTGGGAATTTGATCGATTTCTTTACAAAAAGCGACACACATCATAGGATTTTTTATTATTATTATTATTATTTATAAAGTGATTTTGGAGATATTTCAAGAATTAAAAATATTAAAAAAAATCTTTTAAAATCAGACTTACGTTGTTCGAATATTGTGTCAATTGATTTTATCGAAAATTCGAACATCGAAAAACTGTTTACTAAGCTCAAGCCAAGGTTTGAGCAGGATAACGTCTGTAAAAAAATTAAGATTCCCGCATTTGTGAGTGTATAAATTTTGAGATGTTTGATGCTCAGTGGATTGCTATTTATAGGTCGCCACGATGACTAACCAATATTCCTACAGATTGCATAAATACGATATACAACAATAACCGCGGTGGTTATTCTGCTCGTCCCGAATTTTGAAGGCGTTTGCTGTAAATGGCTTAAAACCAATCGCTATTTCATAACATATCTCCTCTTTCCATACGCCCATATATGATAGAGGGACTATTTACGTACCCACAAGTTTGTATGGAACCTTGTTTACGCGAGTCCGTCTCGCACTGAGGATTTTTTTTCCTGAATTCATGCAAATTATCACAATTAACTTTTGTTAAAGTCAGCGCAATATTTCAAGCATGAACGTATTTTATGTAAGAAAGCTGACAACAAATTGAAATGTGCTTGGGCATTCATATACAGACCACGATTTTTATGCTAAGCAGAGCAGACATCGGAGAATTTGTTGTCCGACCTTTCCGGACAAATGTGAATTAGAGTCTTCATTTTACTAACCTGTCAAAGGCGCTTCATGATTGGCATAAGCAGACCTAAATTTACGAAATGTTTCCCCGAGACTTTTACTCTTTTAAGGGTTCCTTATCAAAAGCGTGCGAACGAAACCATACTACTAAAGCCACGCTGTCCGTCCGTTCTGCACGGGGACGTATTTTATGAACTGTTATACTATAGGTAGACACTTGCAATTTCCACAAAATGTGTACTTACCATGGCGGCTATGATCACAAATAATAAAATTAATATAAGGTTAAAAATAAAGGGACTTCTCATGCTAAAAACGTGTTTTTAGGGTTCCGTAACATAAGGGTTTAAAGGAAGCTTATAACTTAGCGTCCGCTATCCGTCCGTTCGTCTGCATCTCCTTACCTGTTAAGGGAGACACTTACAATTTCCACAGAAGGTGTACTGCGATTCCCGCTTAAATAAAGTGTTTCATAAGATCGCAACTCAAGTTAACACCTAAAAGTATACAATAATCCCGATTAATTGAGAAACTTAACAATTTTAAAAAGTACACAATGCGATCATTGTTCAGCTAACAAATAGTAAAAGTTCGAATTCCAATATGAAAAATGAAAATAAACATTTTACAAACGATCATTCGTTGGGAATTTGTGTAGTTAATGTTAAAATGAAGTTGTGTTAGTGCGCATTGAATGTTGTATACTTTTCTATGCAATCAAGCGAAGTGTTTCAACCATGTTTTCAGTTTTTTTCTTTCTTGGCCGCAATTTTTCAATTCGAAAAATATAATTTCAATATCATTTTCTAATAATAAATTATTCAAAACAACATTTCATGTGATTTTGATGTGTCTGAAATATGATTGTCCCCGTTTTCAATAAATAACCTAAAACATAGTGTTGAAAAATAAGAAAAAATTCAACATGGAATGACGTTTTGGGTATTGACAGGTACACAAGAAATTCAATTTTTTCAATATTTTCTAATCCATTCTTTAAAACAATTTCTTGAATGCGTTGACAACTTAAACCTACTTTAATTATTTAGTTTTAAGAAAATACCATTATAATCAATATCTTTAGCTGCGATAACAAACCGCGTACATGGTCGTGACAAGCATTAGGGTGGGAAATTGGAGTTCCCACTAACACCACGAATTCCGAGCGAATTTTCACTGAATTCCAAGCAAGAATTTGCCAAACAAATTTCAGAATTCATGCCTTCTTACAGTGAGTCTGCATCAAATAATCTTTTAAATCCTTATATTTTTAATTCTTTATCTGGAAGTTCTTGTTCTTATTGGAATTACAAGTAAACCGACTTTGTCTGGCTTACTCGTATACATTTATGAGCAATGAGAAATCTAAAATTAAAGAAAAGTAATGCATACTCTCGAGAGGCGCGGAACCCTTCGTTTGAGAGTCAACTCTGGGTTGAATACTTTTTATTTTTAAATCACAACCCAATTTGATTCCAAGAACTTGGCTATGAGGAATCTAAAATTTCATTTTCCTGTGCGTGGCTGACCCCCACTAAGGCCCTTCCTCAGTGATATTTTACATCTTTAACAGGTTGGTCGAATGGTCTTTTCGACAATTCGATAACAAGCATTAAGGGAATACTTAACAAAAGAAAAGATACCATAATGAGCTGCGTTAATTCAAATTAAATTATGCCTTTACTGTTTTACAGGCGAACCCCCGAATAAATAACAACTAAATTTATGAAGCCTGTATAAATCTTCGAAATTGTTTTACACTTCTTTTCGCATTCTTTTAAGTAAGGTTAGTTCAGATAAAACAAGTAGTATAAGTTAAAACATCCAGTACCCCATATATTTCAATGCCAACATCTGTTCCCACGGCCAAAGACTCGGACTTGCCCCAGAAAGTGAAGATTGCATCATTGGAGCATATCGCAAACACCTGTTCCAAAGTAATTGGCTCATAGAATCATAGACCTGTACCCATGCTTTGATCCGAACAGGGATTATTTTCGGTACAAAAGCTCAAAAAAAAACTGAAAACAAATATTCGTTTGCAAATTCAATTTTGACTGCGCAAATGTATTTAAATTCGATAAATGCCAAATGATTTTAAATTGGAATCACCGCAAAGGGTCAAGCACTAAATTATTTCATTGATCGAATAATTACGATTTCTGCGAATGTCAACGTCATTTCTATTCGCATCTGATAAACACAGTTACAGAATGAACTCGAAAAAAGAAAATACTCGTAAGTACTTGATCTAAAAAAGCCGATAGAGAGAGTCCGACGCAAACGTGTTGTAGGTGGCTTCGTTTAAGTCCCTTCCGCGAAAAACCAAGTGCAGATTTAGTTTTGAGGAAAAACAAACGACTGATGAGTTGATTGATTTATTCAGAGCCGAATGAATGAAGACAGTTGGACTACAGTTTAGTTCTGGTTAAAGCCCAACCAGACGCAAGGCCTCAGTTCTACGTTTGACTTCGTCGCGAGCGGCAAACAAATACAACTTTTGTCAATTTGTGTTGTTCTCGATTGATTAAACGTTATCTTGGTTTACTTTATTCAATTCAAATTCGAAGTTACATTTTTGCTTTCTACTCGTATTCTTGATTATGCGTTTTCTATTCTAATTGTAAATTGTATATTTTAACAAGTGAGTTTTTATTGTTTCCGATGTAACGCTGGTACAAAAAATTAACATACGTGAATGACACTTAATCACAAAAAGAAAGTTACCGCTTAGAAGGCGAATTTTTTGCATGTTCTTTTAATTTAAATAAAACAAGATGTGCGTGACATGAGAGTATGGATTGTAACATCGTTCAAATTACCGCCGCGGCTTCTTTGCGTGCCGCCCATCGGAAATGTCATATTTTCCATAATCTGGCGCATAAATCAGGCTAAATTTGATCGATGGTAAGCGTAATGTTAGCTTTGAGGGCCGCTCGTGTTTGGTGAAGCTTATTCGCAAAGAAAAAGTCGAACGAAAAGTCACACCATCTCCACATGATCCTGTCCTCTGATCGTTTGTACAGAATTTCTAATGTGGCTTGAGGTGTGTGGTACGTAGCGCCATCCTGTAAAAACCACAAGTCAATGGTGTCATTATGATCCAGTTCAGTCCAAAAGAAATTGGTAATCATCAACTGACCAACGTCGTTCTCAAAAAAATATGGACAGTGACTTTTTTGGGATGCATTGGATGCTCCTGGAAGTGATGTGGATGGGTATCTTCTTAATTTGGACAATTTTGTTTGTTTACGTACCCATTCATCCAGAAATGGGCCTCACTGCTTAAGCTGATTTTCGATCAAAATAAGGGTCAGTTTCCAACTGCTCCAAGAGCCAATTCAGCGCACACACGTCGTTGTCTATGGTAGTGTACCTTCAGCTCCTGGGTCGGCTGAATTTTGTACGGGTGCAGGCCAAAATCACGACACAAAATTCGCCATGTTGTGATCTGTGAAAGGCTGAGAACTTATGAGCGAGACAAAATCGACTGCCACCTGCACACTCTCCTGGAGAGCAGCTATGTTTTCGGCAGATCTTGCGTTTCGTCGACTTACGTGTGTTGGTTGACCATGTACTGAGCCAGTGGACTCAAATTTATCCATCACCCTGCGAATAGTCCTGTCGAAAGGACGATTGTGGCGATCGTGTAACGAGCAAAGCGCGCGGATCGTTTCCGCATTTTGTTGAACGCTATATCCGTCCATGGTGATTGAATAAATGGCAGACAGGCTGAATAAATGACACCCAATTTGACAGATGCGGCTTCAACAATATGGCCGCTATCAACTGTCAAAGTCGAAAGACGCTTTATATCATAAGGCTCGGGGGAAACGTTATTTTTTTCTTATTAAATCTTTAATGGAGTATCACTTCTATTATAAGCAGATTCGCGATTGCTGTTGGTTACTTTTTCTAGGCATAGACCATTCTTCTGGTATTGACCAGATTATAGTGTTTTAATTACGTGTTTCATTTATGATTGCCAATACAGAGAGCTTAACCTCTCCCTGGTCATTATCTCCTTCTTAAGGATAAAATTCTGAATAACATTCTCAATTAAGCTTTGAATGTGTGATGGCTCGTAGTCTTCTCCGCTCACAGACGAAAAGTCATGGCCATCAGATAAGACTCCCAAAGTTCTTTCAACATCGATTTTTTTTTTAAATGAAACCTAGTAGACCGGGCGATACACAGTATGATCCCTTGTGATAATTATATAGAGGGATGAACTCATTGCACTATTCTGACGAAATTTTGCGGTCATGGGAAATTCTTTTAGGTTAAGCCGTCATGTTTCATAAAAAAAAAAACAAAAAAATGTGCTTTCTTGATAATTCCAAATTGATTGCATTTCACTTTTTTTTTAATTTTTAATTTAGTTTAATTAAAATTACGTTTTTTTTGTTTTTATAGTTTTCAATAACTTGCAATGGGTGTGCACGAGCATATGAAAAAACACCTTGTCATTGCACTTGTTGGAATTATTGTTTTTCAAGCAGTGGAAATCCTAAGTGAAGTTTCTAAGCCACACATTATTTTTATATTGGCAGATGATTTGGTAAGTTTTTTTTTAATATATGATCCCAGTATAAGCTTAGAATTAGACCTTTTACAAAAGTCGTAGTCATGAACCAAATTAGCATCAAGTGATTCAAAAAATTATTATTTTTGATGTCACTATAATTGTTTATGAAAAGTAACTTTCATAAGCCGTAAGCTATAGAACATACTTTTAGTGAGGCGCCCCTCTCGTAAGGGACAAGCAAATCCCATCACCTTAAATCATGCAGTAAAAGTAATGAAAGCATATATGAGGTCTGAAAAGTATTCGACCTGCATACAAATATTCGCACTGGCATTATTATCCATTATCCGGCCATACATTCTTTAAAGTAGTCCCCTCCTGGAAAAGTCCTTGAATTCAGATTTTCTCATTCTCTATTAGGAAGGAAAACGATGCGAATTCATTGATTTGATTTTTCCATCAGTTTTTAAAAAATGAAAAATTAAATAAAGGTAAACTGCGGCACCCAGAAAATTCTTGAGTAATAACTAGTTGAGATAATGCCCCACAGAGGTCGCTCAAAAGATTTGGCGCAGAGATATGAAGGCAAGTCAGAAGAACGTACTAAGCTTAACAAAATGTAGTTTCGAGAAAGAATGAAATGTTTCATAAAACGTTTTCTTTTTAAAAAAATTTACTTTCTCAAGTAACAATATGATTTTAAGTATAAATAAGGAAATACTCTGACTATTACCCTTCTTTTTTTTTACAGTATATATGCGTATGTATGCAAGCAATTCTTACAATAATTCTTATTTACTAACTGATTAACAGTTTTAATTTTAACATATTTTTTTGTTTATATAAATTTATTATTCGATTAAAAAACTTTCTTCTTTTTGCCTTAAAAGCTGAACTTAAACTACCTTCATTAAAAAAACGCACAAAGGCTTGGTAGCAAATGACCTTCACATCGGATCTTAGATATTGGGAGTAAAAAAGTCTTTTGAGCGTCACAAATGGCGGTTTCGCTTTTTTTAACTGATTTTTTACGTGGTCATTGTAGTACAAAAAAATTGTATAAAAGGCTTTTCAAATACTTCATAACAGTCTTTGACTCGATGCGAAGTACATATGATGATCTTATTGCCATGTTTTTCCAATTACATCGCAAATCTGAATTACCCTGACCTGCTGGGGCGCGGAACAGTATGGTTTTACACTTGGAGCTGTTTGCTTTTAGTTTCCAGTCTCGGCAGAATGTCTGAAGTTGGTTCGATTTTAGCTCGGAGGTCCATTATTATTTTAGATCCATTGGCATACAGGATGACATCATCAGTTTTGAGTTATCCAAGTTAAACATTTAGGACCGTGAATGTTGAAGAATATAAGCGCCGATACTGTGCCTTGTAACATACCATCAGTGACATCAGAAACCATGATCGTCGTATGCTCTCTATCAGTTACAACAAATTTTGTCCTGCTACTCTTTGTTGTAATGATATTTATTAGGTGTTTGGGAAACTTATATCTGATTAATTTATAGAGAAGCCCATCAATCCAAACCGTTAACTAACTCTGTAACTCTGCACGTTTTTTGACTTGAGGATCTTTGTAACTTACTTCGGCATTTACAATTTTCAAGGATCACCCATGTGAAGTCCTTATTCAAAAATGAATTTTTGATCACTTGTACGACCTCGAGTATTGCGCTTTTAGCTAAATAAATCTTCAGTTTTAAAGTTGAGCAGTGAAGAGACCCAACCACTGATCGTTTTCTAGTTATGAATATAGGCTCTAGTATGGCATTTATTAATTCAAAAGTTCAATCGTATTTTTAGTTTGTTGTTTGGTGATTTGCACAAATTTTCATACTTATTTATTTTTATAGATATATTATTATTTAATATCAAATATTCACACATATTAACTTACTTATTTATTCATTTATTTAATTATTTATTTATTTGTTTATTAATAAATTTATTTATCTATTTATTTTTTTACTTATTTATTAAAAAATTTATAGATTCATCTATTTATTTATTTAATTATTCACCAACTCTGTGATTGAAATCAAGTTCTACTTTTCTCAGCAACTGATCTGAATCCTCTTCTCTCTTACCCTGTTCAATTCAAATCTGATGAAAGCTTTTCTAGTGGCATAATCCTTCAAAACTTTTATTCCGTGATTAATTTTTAAGTAAATTTATAAAACATCTTACAATTAGTTGTAAGGTAAATAACAATACTTTACGCAAAAAAAATTTTTGCCCACAATAAATATGTCTATCTGTCTAAATGTTAAAATGGTAGTAGATCTGCTACAAGTGCAGCCAATTTGAATTTCTGCTCCCTAGTATTATTTCTATTTTTTCAGCTTTTGTAGTCTATTTTTAGGAGGAAGCTGAATTTGTTTTACCCAACATTGGTGCATGTCGTTGATTGCATTTTGTGTTGATCAGTTTCTTAGATTTAGGATAAAAATTGGTAAAGATCGATAGCGTTTTTGCAAATTATGTCGAAAGCGTTAACAACTGATCATCGAAAGAAAAACATCTCATCACAGACATTTGATTCAGTTGAAGGCATAACCAGTTAAATCAAGGAAGCAGAGCGTGCATAATGTCCTCAAAATTCCTTGATAAAGTATGGCATGAAAGCTTGAAATATTAGCTGCGAAAGATTTTTTCAACGAAATTGTGAACAATCCCATCCAGAAAATAAACTCATTCGCTTTAAATAGGCAAGTGTTCTCGGAGTTCATTGTTCTTATAGAACATAAGTGATCTCTAAAAAGCAGTAAAAGAGAGATATCAAAACTCTTTGGCATCCTTACTGTCAAGCTAAAACATTGAAGTTTAAGTTTTTTTAGACTTTAAGAAATAACCAAGGGAAAACGGTTTTCCATTTGGCAAAAGTTTGGTGTAAGTCTTCACAGTGAGAACAGCACTCAGTCTCGTCTTACGTTATATTCCATTGTGGTGTCTTATAAGCTCAATTTACTCAAGAATCGGAGCGGAATGCGTAGATCGTACGCTAGTGAGGTGCTTGAGCAAAAATCACAGGATTATGTATGATTTAGTTTGGTGATGTCATTGGTCTGTAATGCTTCGACAATTTGGAAGATAAATCGCTATAACCGAATGTTAACCGAATTCATGTTGAAGATATGATCGGTCATTCATAAGGACATCCATCAACTCATTAACCACTAATGCAAGAAATTATTACCATCCCCAATAAGTAAAATTCTTGAGAAGGCCCGGCAGATGAATCTGCCGATAAAAAAGATTCATAACGCAGGGTTTATAAGACCCGACGCTATTGAAGTAACACTTGCAAAATGTGAAATAACAATAAACGAACGAAACCGTTCACTTTTCTCTGCCATCTCATGGGATTTAAAAAATAAGGGACGACATTTATTTTCACTGACGAATCTTAATCGGAAAAATACTTCCCTTGCTGTCACATTGGAAGACACTTATATCCTAAATATTGGAAATATCCCTAAATCTCACCCATGCCATTATTTATCTCAAACAAGAAATTTTAAACTTCGTTCGATTAAGACTTAGGCATACCGCAGCTCGCCACCAACACCTGCTTAGCAAAGGAAACACAAGTCGGTTTCAGAGCGGGGCATGATTGCAAACATGCCGTCTGCTGCGAGTTTTGAAATTAATACCGGTCTACAACAGCGTGTAGTTATTTCCCCGATTTTATTAACGATCTTCACAAGCGATCTTGCAGGATCTCTACGCCATTCCATAGCGTACGCAGATGTCTTGATCGCGTACAGGTAAACTCCGAAGATCGAGGTCATCGTCTTTTGCAACTTGACTTCGAAATGATTCCGGGATATTGCGATGATTGGAACTTGAAGATCAATTTCCAAAAGTGCGAGACCTTTCTGTTCAGGACTCCCTTGTCTAGGGCTTCTATAAATAGTATCGTTGGACGAAACGGGCAGTCACTGACGAATCGCAGTGTTGTCAGATACCTTGGGATCTGACTAGATCAGTATCTAGATTAGACACAGATTGTTTCACAGCAGTCAAATTGGACAGCTTGTCCTGTTAGCCTTGGCCGGTTTGCATATTTTTTAAGGTAGTGTTAGTAGTTAGTAATTAGTTAGTAAGTTGTTTTAATGTTATTTTAAGCTAGGTTAAGATTTTAGGGATTAGATAAGTTTTTAATATTTGGGTTAAGTTAAAAAAAAACTTAAAAAGTTCATATACTAAGTTTTTCCAATGAACAGTAAAATGTTTTCTTTGAAATTTGAAAAGTCAGCCTTAAGCATTTTTGTCTAGAATGTAAGGTTATGAAATGCTTTATTCTTTTTAAATGAAATGAATAAAGCAAAAAAAAAATTCAATTTGTCCCACCTGCAATGTATAACTTTAGATATACTACTGTGTCCAAAAAATAAGGTGACAAATGAATTTAAACTGCGCGCGTCGAAGGATTTGGAAATTTTTCTTTCTTTTTAGGTTGGTAGTACTGTCAGTGACATCTATGTGAAATTGCATGTCAAAATATATTCATAGTGTTTGAGATACGCGTCGTTTTGTGAGCTGCTAAAAGTGAGTTTTTCGTTCTTTGCGATGTCGAAATTTATTGAGCAAAGAATTTGCATTAAATTTTTTTTGCGGACTCAATTTTCTGCTGCGGATACGTTGAGGATGGTGCAGAAAGCTTTTGATGATGAGGCTATGTCTAAAAAAAATGTTAACAAGTGGTATAGTGATTTCCAAGCCGGCCGTGAACGTGTCGAAGACGAAGAGCGTTCTGGGCGACCATCAACCTCAACCGATGAAGCTCACATCCAACAAATCAAAGATTTGGTGTTGAAAAACCATCGATTAACGATTAGAGACCTTGCTGATGAAGTTGGCTTATCGAAAGGCTCAGTCAATACCATTTTGAAGGATGCTTTGGGCCTCAAGCGCGTCAAATCTCGACTGGTACCGAAAACATTGAATTTTTTTGGAAAAAAGGCGTCGTGTTGAAGTGTGTGAAACAATGCTTTCCGACTACCAGGATGTCATGAAACGCATTATAACTGGCGATGAGACTTGGATCTATGCTTACGACCCCGAAACAACCGATCAATCGAGCGAATATCGTGCCAAAGGAGAGCCGAGACCAAAAAAACCGCGCCAAAGTCGCTCAAAAATCAAGGTCATGTTGACTGTTTTCTTCGATTATCGTGGTGTTGTTCTTTATGAATTCTTTCCAACCGGCCAAACAGTCAACAAGGAATATTATTTGAACGTTATGCGTCGTTTGCGTAACGCTATCCGCCTAAAAAGGCAGGAATTGTGGAAAGACAATTCTCGGTTTTTACACCACGATAATGCACCATCCCATACCGCACTCGTAATTCGTGATCATTTCACCAAAAACTCAACCCATATCGTTCCGCAACCACCGTATTCACCTGATCTGGCGCCGTGCGACTTCTGGCTGTTCAACAAGCTCAAAAGACCGCTCCGGGGACACCGTTTTGATACGATAGAGGAGATTCAAGCCGCAGCGAAGAGGGAACTGAAAGCCATCCCGGAAAGTGACTAAAACCAGTGTTTCAAAGATTGGAAAATCCGTTGGCATTAGTGCATTGCATCGGGAGGGGATTACTTTGAAGGGGATGAAATTGATTTGGAAGAATAAATAAAGAATTTTCAAAATAAATACAATGTCACCTTATTTTTTGGACTCAGTAGTATCTCATATATAAAAATTATACAGTCTCAAACTCTATCGTTAAATCCTTATTTCAAAATGAATCCATCCATGATGTACTAAGAAACCCTTGTAAGAAATATATTGTTAATATTAACAAATTTCTTTCCGCCATAAACATAAGTATTTAGTTTCTTTTTTAGAACAATTGGCTTCGACAAATAGACCTGTCCATCATCAGCATACAAATGTAATGAGACATTACAAAAAACAGCCAGAATGTCTTTTATAAATGTGCAAAACAGGATGGGTTCCAATATTGATCCTTGGGGTACAGCTCCCAATATAAGTCTCATTTCAGAGCAGAGGTTACCAACTCTGTAACAACAGCTAGGAAACTCAATCAAATAAAGAAATTATCTTGTAACAATTAAGTCTGATCCCAATACAGTGTTTTGTTATAAGCTTGACAGTAGACTTAATTTTAGGTTGCAAATCTGAAGACACACAAACTTAATAAAATTTTTTTATTTCCTCCATTGATGATCAACGCAAAAGGGTTTCAATGACGTCGGATTCCATGGTTCATCACAAATTCTCACACCCAATATCGATGCACTGGCATACTCAGGACTAATCCTTAATCGGTACTACGTCAATCCAATATGTACACCATCCAGATCAGCGCTTATGACTGGCAAATATCCCATACACACTGGTAATTTATTTCCCTGACTGATTTGGAACTTAATCATTTGATTTGGTACTAGGAATGCAGCATGCTGTACTGTATGGTGCTGAGCCACGAGGACTTCCTCTGAAAGAAAAAATCCTGCCCGAGTATCTCAATGAGTTGGGGTACATTAATGATAATATTGTTCAGGCACATAAGTTTCAATATGTAAATTTGCAGATACTCCTCGCATATTGCAGGAAAATGGCACCTCGGCCATTACAAACGCGTGTATACCCCGTTGCATAGGGGCTTTCGAAGTCATGTCGGATGCCTTACGGGTCACCACGATTACTTTGACCACACTGCGATGGAGAGTCCTTCATGGGGTCTAGATATGCGGAATGGTAAGCAATTATTTTACTTTGTTTGTTTGTATTATAATAATTATTTAATATGTGCAGGTTTTGATGTGGCCTATGATTTACATGGGAAATACAGCACAGATATTATTACTGATGAAGCTGTTCGGGTTATAAAAAACCATAATAAGTCAATCCCTCTTTTTATGTACGTTTCACATGTGGCAGTACATTCTGGAAACCCGTATAATCCTTTGCCAGTACCAGATGAAGCTGTCGCAAAGATTCAAAATATTACAGATTTCAATCGGCGGAAATATGCAGGTAAGTTAAATATTGAAAGAAACAAGTAAGTGTGTAGAATTGTAGGATACTGGAAGCCAAATCGACAATTAATTTTAAAACTTTTTGTTAGCCTTTAATGGAAACATAATTTTTAATTTCCCATCTGGAAATCGGTCCAATTTCTTTACATTAATCCACGTTTCAAGATCCCAGGATTTGTTCGACTCGAAAACAAATCAAGGTATGGAATCTAGTTTCATTGTAAGCGTTATTTTAAATCTCATAACAAATAAACTGTCAAAAAAGGAAAATTTCACTTGTTCAATTAAAATCGAATTAGTTTTCTTATGAAAAAAATTCAAAATCCAATTAACTTATAGTTTTTTACTTCCTTGTAAGATACAAACTCATGTATACGTATATACACTACCGTTCATAATTTTCGAGACAAATTTAACACTTTTTTTTTACAATTTTTTGTATCAAAATTTTATGCAATAGACTCATCAAGAAAATGTTAACTAAGCCAATTAAGTTAACCAAATAATTAAAAAAACTTTGTTTATATAATATGGTTCGTCTTGCACCAATTTGACCAGCTGTTGCCTGATCCACGTTCCAACGGCAGAGCTTAGAAAATTATTTCAGAAATGTGAAACTTACAAATCTATACTTCCCTTTTCATAATTCAGAATGCCGTCTGCAACACTGACGAATGAAAATAATCTTTAACAATGGTGGAGCCACCAGTTACTTTTGTTCAAAAACTTCAAATTTCTATTAATTTGTATATGCGTCCGTAAAATATCTAAGCCACTATGAAGGCATGCTTTAGCTTAACGTTTTTTTGTAGTTGAAAAAGAAGGAAAAGCAAAAATAAGAGATAAATAATTTATAGAAATCAGCTTGGAAAAAACTGTCAAATTCTTTTTTTTTTTGGTTTTTTATTATTTGCGGATATGAATACTCTTATAATGCGTGTAGCACAGAGCGAGCGGAAGAATAAGGAGAAGAATGAAAAGAAAAATCAGGTGTATTTGGTTGTTTCAACTCACTTCCGTGGGTGGATCCGAAAACGGGTCGGAGGATTTTTATATCTTCCTTTTAGATTTCACATAATTCGCAGGATTTAATTTGACATTATTTGATATATGAAATTTGAAAGTTTGGAAGATTAGCTAAACACCCCGCTGTCAGTATAATACCTTCACTGTCAGTGTAATACCAGAGGTACTAAATTAAAACAACAATTGGTCCTTTATAAATTGAATGTTCTTCGAGTGGAAATGAGATCTTAACTTTTCAAATCGAACGGTAATCATTTTTTTCATCATTAAATTAAATGGGAATTTCTTTGAGTGGACGGGCAAATTAAAGGGGGCCACCATATAAACGTGTTTCATAAAATTGCAACTCATTTAAACACCTAAAAGTAGACAATGCTCTCGTTTCATGGAGCAGCTCAACATCTGAAAGTAGGCAATGATCCTGTCCATCCAACAAAAAAGCTCGAAATCGGTTAAGATCCATTTTGCAAACGATCATACGTGAATGAATATCAAATAAATTATTGAAGAAAGTATATCATGTCATTTTACAGCGTAATTAAGTTATAGTTCGCAACGTGTTCAAACTAAAGAAATAAAGTGCTTCATAGGCGCGGAACCCCTTAATGCGAGAGTCACTTGGCTATTTCCTTATTAATTGAAGTTTGAAGACAAAAAAAATTTGAATTCATTAAATATTTGGCTTACTGCCTTCAAGCCGCTTGGTGAAATAGGAATTGATTAAATTAAGACATCACTTAAAATCGCTTTTGTTTCGTAAATAAAAACTGACTTTTGCGTCGGTATTTTTTGTTAGCCTATTTTATCCCTATTGACATTATAAATGTGATCTGATTGGATGAGCCATTTAATTCTTATAGAGTAGTATACAAAGGCACCAACGATAATGAACGCGTGCTTAAAAACAGAGATTCCTCGATGCTTTTTAGATGTAAGATGACAGACTTAATGGTCAGAAATTGTTAGTCTTTGATCACAGTTTATTTTTCGGAATTTATCATGTACTCAAATCGTATATGAAGCGGTATATACGGAAAAATAATCGTTCCATTCTTTATCTCTTCTGAAGGCTTCCCAATTAGTAGCTTAGTTCATTGTACATACAAAATCCTTTAAGGGCTTCATGTCTATTTGAATCTTACCAAGGATTTATTTGTCATTACTTTTTTTCCACATCCAAAGCCTACGAGTGTTGCGATAAAGTTTTTAAATTCTTACGTATGTTATCCAAGTCTATTTACGAAATTATTCCGAAAACGAGACCTTTCGTCGTCCCCATTTGAAAGCAATCTACAAGACATTGAAAAATACCCCGAATGGTTTTCGAAGGATATGCATAGGCTTTGTAGAGGCCCTTTCCAAATCATACCTTTAATATGCTCATCTGAAAACGGTAGAGATTGAAGATTGTTGGAGCAAGGACTTTCGGTATTAAGAACCGTCTGTAACAAGGAGTGGTGAATTTACTTATCGACCTTTTTTACCAGTGATGTTGAAGGTTCTCTTCACCGCGTTTCACACTTGATCACGTACATAACAGGTCGAAAAATTGAAGTCATAATGAGTATTTTGCAACATAACTTCGATCAGATTCAGTATTTTGCGACCACAGCTGGATGTTCGAGATCAATTTTCAAAAGTGTCAAGCTGTCAGCCTCTTCGTGTCGAAGCTTAGTTAGAACTTGAGGTCTGGCTTAATCAGTGTCTATAGTTCAAGAAAACATTTAGCTGATGTGCTCAAGCCAGACCCAAAGCGATCTTTGCCATGACAAAGAGACTCTCTCACAGTAGCCATCTTGATGCCACAGTGAAGATGGTCTGATATACGGCCCTCAATCAACGGTTTTAATCCACCAGAATTCAGAGAACACAGGCTTACATGCCTACAAGAGGATAGATTTAAGAACTGGGAAGAATCTTCGGTTTAGAGGCGCGGTGTATTCCATGGGTTAGAGGAAAGAATTTATTAGAAAAAAGGATGTTGTAAGGCAGCATCTTTAATTTTGTCTGTAAAAATTGGCGCCCGCATGGAGCCAAGAAGTTTAATTTTCAAAAAAAAAATTAATTAAGCTCAAGCAAATAAGAATTAAATATTTTAAATGCTAAAAAACGAATATAAAAAGTTAATTTATAAATGATTTGATAAACAATCCACACAAACAAAATAATGTTTTAATTTTTCACAGCAATGGTGTCAAAATTGGACGATTCAGTCGGAACAATAGTCGACCAACTTTACCGCGAAAATATGTTGAAGAACTCCATTATTATATTTAGTACCGATAACGGAGGTCCTGCGGAGGGATTTAACTTAAACCATGCCTCCAACTGGCCATTGAGAGGTGTAAAAAATACTTTATGGGAAGGAGGTGTACGTGGTGCTGGACTCATTTGGTCACCCTTCTTAAAAAAACCACAACGCGTCGCTGAGCAAACAATGCACATTGCCGATTGGTTACCAACTTTGATGACAGCTATTGGTGCTCCATTGCGGTGAGTATTACAAAATGCACTAAGTCTTACCGTGTTATGAACCTTGAGAACCAGCGATACTAGTCTGATAAAAAGGTGGCCATGTTGAGTGGAAGATACCTCGGCTCTCGCATATCTTGAGAACGAATCAAACTATCGACTTAAAATTTCCATAGCTTATTTCGTTAATGTCATTCGAAGCCTATTTGAAAAATAAACAACTGAATAGGTTTTGGTTTTATTTGATTCTGTGGTTACAAATTTTTTAACAAAAAAAATGACCAAGTGCGAGTCGGACTCGTGCATCGAGGGTTCCGTACAAACCTGTAGGTATATATGTAAAGGTTCACTCATCAAGATAATCTATTAAAAAAATAAACATCGCTTCTTGCCAAATTGTTAGATTCTAGATGTACTGGAAGTACCCTTTAGGTTTTGATTGCGTTTACATAGAAGTTTGATATTATTACGCTTTAAGGTATTATACCTGAGTGTTTGGTATAAATTCCAGCTTGTTACCTCCACGCGTTCCTGAGAGAAAGGGTCTTGACAGACCCGACGGACGGACAACAAATGGATCCTTTAAGGGTTCCGTTTTTTCCTTTTTTTGCGGGTACGGAACCCTAAAAACTGTCAAAAAATTAAATAGTGCAGAAACAATTTAACTTACAGTTTTTAACTGATAAATATAAAGTTTTCCTTCGAATGACATTTGCAAACCTTATCACAACAACGAATCTAAGAATCCACCATAATACTGCAACAACAATTTTTACAGACTGTTTAATACAATGGCAGCTACAACAACAAATAAAAAAAATGTTTATAAAGTTTAAAAGAGAAGGGGGTCACAAAATATGTGTTAAATATTGTACGGTGGTGCGAAACCCTTTGTGTGCGTGTCCTACTCACACTTGGCCGCATTTGAGTTGGTAATTACTTTTCTTCGATTACGCGGTTGTTGTAATTATTTCAGAAATGGATATTTTACTAAAGAAGGACATGCTACATAGTCTGTTATTCCTACAATTTAAATTAAAAGAATTTAATAAAATCAACAAATATTTCTTTCAGTAATACATCAAATGAACTTGACGGAATAAGCAATTGGAATGAACTATCCCACGATAGCTTATCACAGCGAAAAAGTATCCTTCACAACATCGATGACATTTGGGGCAGTGCCTCGCTTACTGTTGGCGAGTGGAAATTGCATAAGGGCACAAACTATAATGGCGCATGGGATGGATGGTATGGACCAGCTGGACCAAGAGAGCCCAGCTCATATAACACTGCCGCAGTACTCTCTAGTCAGGTGGGGAAAGCTCTATCTTCCTTTAACATGTTGCCATCGAAGGAAGAAATTCTTAGAATTCGAGCAGCTGCAACCATTCAATGTGCGAACAATTATGAAAAAACAAGAACCAATGAGGCACTGTGTAATCCATTAACTGCTCCGTGCTTGTTTAATGTGATGGATGATCCTTGCGAGCAAATCAACTTGGCTCAGAGGTGAGTACATTTAACTTTTAATATACTATCAACCATCGCACTCATTTTATGAGGATCAAATTTTGCAAGTCATTAAAAAATAAAAAAAATGCTACTGTCAGCTCAATCTTGGTTGGTTGGTTAGGGCAAGGGCTATAATTTTCAATTGCGCCTAGATGGACCCACACTGTTTCTAAAGAATTGCTTAAGAGGTAGGATGGAGTATTCATGTAGCTGTTTAGTCCTGGATTTTCATAGATTTAAGTGTCCATTTGCAAGACTCTTGGAAAAATTTTTTTTCTTGCCTTGGAACCTAGTGAAAAACCCCTTCTTTACAGGGAAAAAATCAAAAACCATTTATTTGCAATGCAAAACTTTGACTTTTATTGTTGTTGTTTTTTCAGGTAGTACAAACTTTTGTGTTTTTCCTTACGTCATATAAAAGAAATGCATTAAATGAAAAAAAAGTTAAGAAAGATGAAAGAACTAAAGAAACAAATGAATTCAAAAATAACAGATATTAATATTTGGAAAAATTTAATGTTTTTCGTTAAAACATTCCAAGCAAAAGGAGGGATTTCCCTCGCATGAATCACAGTAAGTTGAAACCTTTTTTGCATTTTTCATAGCCACCTTTCTTCCTTCGCTTTTTGAGATTTCATTGTAGCAATTGTAACAACGTTTCCGTGCCCTTCGATTGGTGGTGTCTCTGATTTCAAACTCTTTCAGTTCATGCTTGTTAGAGGTTGCTGGTGTATCAATCGGTAGTCCACAAAGAATCTCGTAAATGGACTGCCTGAATTCAACAATTGACATATTCTTGTGCTTTTTGTAAATAGCTAACGTATTTACTACAGATGTTGAAAGAATATATTCGAATCCAATCTTGTGGTAGCAGCGGATCGTTTTACGTAGTGGTGTAAAGTAGCATGCCATTTGGCATGGTTATATTCCGTTATAACTTGAAGCTTTTTCACGTCTTCACCATTTCGATTCCTTTTCCCAGTTGACACTTCCTCTAGTCCATGTTTTGTACTCAACATCAATACTTGGTGCTTGTCTTTCCATTTTCAGATAACAATACCAGAAGACTCGCGTCCAATAATCTTATTTCTCCTGAGTTTGGCTAGCCTAATCTCTTTTGGATTCCCATTTCTTTGTTTCCGTAGCATTCCGATAAGATGAGTTTTACGATTTATTAGAAACTTTGCCAGCGAAACCGAAGTGTAAAAGTTGTCCGTAGCGATTGGTCTACCTCAGCCAGATTTTCTACAATTTGGGTGCTGTGGGAAGTTGAAGGGGTTGGTTTTCCTCTTTGGCTGTTGGAGTTATTCTTCCCTGCGTATGTAGAGCTTGTATATGTGTAACCACTTGGGTCACATAGCTTGTATATTTTAACACCGTATTTGTGGGATTTACCCGGATTGTATTGTCGAAATTGTAATCTTCCTTGCCAGGGAATCATAGACTCGTCCACAGCTAATACTTCCCCTGGGGTTCTAGCCTTTACAAAATTTCGCTCGAGGATTTCGAGCAAGCCTCTTTGCCAAGTCGGTCAGTTCCAATGCTTGAAACAGATTTCAACTGTTGCGAGACATTATTTCAGGGACAAAAGAATTCTTATAAAATTTGTCGGCACTCCAATATAACGAAATGGAAGGATATTTCACAATACCCATATACAGGACCAGACCCAAGAACTTTTTTATTTCAGTGACACAAGTTTTTGCGCGTGAATTTCGGGTGACAACATTATTTTCTAAAAATTATTGTAAATGGCCGAACTGATGTTGGCTGTCATTATTGAACTTATTATTTAATTCGCAGTAGCATAAACCGATTCGTATAACAATAAATATTTAAATTATGAATTAACAGTGAAGAAAAGGTGGAGGCAAAAAAAAAGTTTTATAACCAGTCGTGGCTAGTTCATCGGCAATTTAATTGCCTTCGATTCCATGATGACCTGGAGCCCATACTAACTTTTGACAGATTTGCATACCATTAAATGGGACGACAATGCCTTTAGCGCTGCTTGACTGTCTGAATATATGAGAATTATGGCCCTTTTTTGGCCTATATCAACGTCTTATTAGGCGCGGGAAACGATGGCTTGTAGTTCGGCCTGGAAAACACTTGGATGCTTTCCCATATGTATAGACAATTTTGTGTTGGGTTCCTAGATAATGGCACCTCAAACCTTTTGCCATTTTCCAGCCATCAGTTTACCATATTAAGTTTCTGGGTCGGAGGCAAACGTGGTGCTCGACAAAAGATCATGGTTAGGAATGTCTACTTCAAAGAGTCGCCCAAAGCAGTATGTCATTCATACTATTTGGAATTGAACGGAACATTTCCTTATCCGTTATGGTTAAGTTTCTTATCCAGGATAACACTGAGGTACTTGACTTCACTGGAGTATGGAGTAATGTAGAGAGGTTCCCTCAATGACAATTGGACACTGAGTCAGCTATCTCCTTATTGTAGAGGGGATCAGAGCGGTTTTGTTTGGATACAAAAAGAATCTAACTACACCATTTTTAGACTTGCATTAATGCTGAATGTAAATAACGCTAGAGATTGTAGTGACATAGTGTTACAAAGCAGCAAAGAGCAATAGGTAGACATTCATAAAGATGAGTTTCTTAAGGTTCTGCCGAGATGACATATTACTACGAAACTGGTGATTCCTCGGCTTCTTGAAGAATTTCTTCTTAAACTCTTAAGCTCCGAAAGTTTGGTTGGAAATCAAAATTGGCTTATAACTGAGGTTCCATGACCGGGACCAAAAAATCGTTTATTTCAGAACCTGGGCACATAGATATCTTTGAGATTTATGTTCAGCTACCGAGTGACTAACAATCCCTTCGGTGATTACAAATGTCATGAAAAAGCTTTTGGGGCCGAGATGAATAAACTCTAAGTCCAACCCTCGTCATTTGCGAAAAATATAAGACGCACCCACAAATAGTGAAGGAGATTTTATTACATACGTTTATCAAAAAAATCGAGCAAAATCGAGTCGGACACGCACACGAGAGCTTCTGTACCACCGTACAATACACTATATATTGTTTTAACTTTTAATCAACTAGGTTTTTGTATGGGGACCCTCTTTATTTTTAAAATTTATAGTTTAAATTTTTTGCTGTAACGGCTCAGTAGGTATATCCCTGTGACAAACTGACGGGCAAAAAGCGGAGCTGTAGAAATAGGGTTTCGTTTGCACGCTTTGCGTAGAGAACCCTAAAATTACTGTTTGATTGAATGCGTAATTGGTTCATCTTCAGATAGGGCGTCATCATTGCAAAAGAAGCATGGTTGCAGTATGATAGCAAAACGTGCCACGCAGCGAGCCCAACCATTACTTTATTGGAACAAACATTTGATAAACGAAACATTTCAAAAAATGTCATGAAATTTTAATCCTTTGAATTTCCTTTTTTTGGGGGAGGTCTTGTTTGTCACTCGTGTCTATGAATTCTAATAATGAGTGTTGGCAGTCTCTATTGGAAAGGGTGGTGTAGTATTTGACCGATAATACGGCTTTCAAACACTGAAGGCCATAGATTTGCAAATAAATAAAGCCTATTAAAATGCAATTTCAAATGACACACTTCTGTTGAATTTAGATCTCACAGAAATTAATTTACAAGATCCCTCCACCCAAATCGTACCGATTAGGAGCGATGAACTCTTTTTACTGAATTTAATGCTTTGTTCATTCTTCATTTATTATTTGGGTTATATGCTCTTTCGTTTTTCATGTTCCTCAACCTCGATGATGACCAAAGTACTAAACGCTTTTTCTTAGCCATAGCACATAACGAATTTTACGACCGGGAACACTTTAGGGCTGTCTTCACTTTCTTAATTTGTTGTTTGCATCGATGGGGTCATTGGTTTTAATGATTTATTTGATTGTCTTGTGGTCACTTGCACTTTTTGTACCTTTTATCGCGGAAATTATTTCCCACGTTCAGAGATGAAATAATGTTACTATTTAACGATCATGAAATTGCCTTAATGTGGTCAGTCGGTTTCCATTGTTTTTTATAACAATATTTTGTACTCGATCGAATCATGAATGGGTCGCGACAAAACTTTATGAAATATATCTTAGGAAGATGGCTTTTTCAGGTAAAACATATTTGAAGAACCAAACATTGTCATTGGAGTTATTCTTACAGAATCTCTGCCCTCGTACGAATATGTTAAAAACAAATAATGGCAATAAATTTTTTCTCTTCTGAATTTTTATCACTTAAGGATCCACAGATTTGTTTGCTCATAGATCAATTGAGTGAAAAGTTACTCGGAAATTTATACGCAACCGTGCTGAGTTACTAACTGAGTTTTCAGCAGAGTCACTTAAAAGCTACGTTCGCTACGAACCCTGTTGCTATGTCTAAACTAATTATCGCTGAATTTGGTACAACGTCTTGATCCATTAAAAAAAAAACGGACAAGTGCGAATTCGACTAGCACACGAAGGGTTCCGCACAACCCTTCAGTATGCCACACTTCATATTTATATTTTTAATTTTAAGTACGCATATAGTGGGTGTAGTCATGCGACAACTGGTTGTGAATTTCTGAACCCTATCCGACAAAAAGAAAACCCTCGGAATCGGCTGACATGATTTTTCAATAATAGAAAAGAAAAGCAAAGAATTTTTTCAAGCGACCATTTACAGGGTGGGACAAAAGTACCTTTCCTATGTAAATCTAGAACAACTTTTTTTACGAATTAAAAAAAACGATTGAATTGAATAACAAATAAAAGTCTATATCATGGACATTTTTTCATAATATACGGAAGATTACAGCGGTTAAGGGTCCGCCATTAGAATGCAGACACTTACGGGCTCTTTTGAATAGCACTTTCCATTACTTTTTGAGGTCTTGCCGATGTAATTTGCGCGATTTCTTCGCAGCTTTAGTGTGTGGTTTGCTAATGTAAATATTTTCCATCAGGTAACCACAAAAAAAAGTCTAGAGACAGATCAGGCGACCTTTTCTTGAGATAATGTAATTTGGAAATTTTGCTCGCAATAAGTTTATTGCCTCACGTGTGCTTTACATTATTATCCGCTTATATGAGTGGAAAAAAGAAGTCCCATTAACTGCAACGTTTGCACCTGCATCATTTTCAATGAAATATGACCCATAAATCTAACGCTAGTTTATTCTACACTTAGCAGTAACACGAAGTGAGTGAAAGGGACGTTGACTTGCTTGAATTTGCTTTTTTGCTTGTATACAAATCCACCCAGATGAAAATGTGCATCGTCGCTCATCATAAAATTTCGTAACAATTCTTTGTCATTTAAGGCGATTTTAAGGACGAGGACCAAATGGATTTTTTAAGGATATCGGTGCAGATCTTTCCTGAATATTCGACGAATCGTGACACACGATATGCCTAACTGTAGGATCGGCAGCAACACTTTCACTAACGACCTGATTTTTTTTTGGTCTATCGTCCATAACGAGTTCTTCGGAAACGCCTGGCATCGCCAACTTTCCCATAGCTGTTGGAGTATTTCGAAATGCATAAAATTGCCGGTAGGAACGTTGAGTATAAATTATTGACTGACTGTCAAAATAAATACTATGATTTGTGCTCACTGTGCGATCGTGAAGTGCCCCATGTCAAATCTCCCAAGTCTAACGTCTGCAGCAAAGTAAAAATTACTCAAAAATCTTCATAAATAAAAGAGTTATTAATTTTGTACATAGGAAAAAGACTTTTGAACCACCCCTACGAATAAAAAGTATTGCAATTAAAAGCTATTTTGATGAAGACTTATTGTAGGTATTATTCCGACCTTTTTTCCAATTTCAGGCGAGGAATATATCTCAAGGCGATTATAAATTCGTTCGGAAATTTTGTAAGTGCGAATTATGGCCTGATCCTTATATAAGCTGACGCGCCACAAATTTTTTTCTTTTAGCGGCCATAGTAAGACAAGTTCTGTGACAGACAGACAGACGCACGGTTAAGAAATAGGGTTCCGTTTGCACTCTTTGGGTACGGAACCCATGAAATGCTCTCATTGTCTACGGGGAAGCATTTTGAAGGTCGAGATTCAAGAATGTTTTTAATTTCAAGCGGAATTCGTCTCACAATTCTCGATGGTGTGCAACTCGAGGCTATTTCTTATTTAAATCATACCAGTCCCTTACAACTGTTGCCGACGTTCATTGCGCCAATTAATTTTTATCATACATACATTGTTTGAAAAAAAATATTTTGGTTAGACTTAAAAGACTGTTTGGGGCGCCTTCTTTGAAAAGTTTGGTCATATTTATTATTTTGACCTTCACTTCCTGCTTATTTAAACTTATTTGCATTGTCAGTGACAAGCTCGACATTGGTCCATGTTCAGTGAGTGGCATTTTCTATATCGATCTCCTCGGCTCAAACTCCGTCATTTATTGGTCTTAATTCGGAAAGCAATCGAAATCAGCAAGACTTATAGAGCCTTAAAGAAGCTGTGTTGGCTTCTGGGAGCTGGGACCTATCATCAGCGAACGTGGTTTCCATCAAAGATTTCCATTCACTTTTCCAACTTTATAAGGACTGGTGATATATTGTACCTCTTATTTTAGTCCGTTGTAAATACTGCGTAAAATTTGAGCTGCAAGAGACAAATTCAAGACTTATATCAAATTTCTCCTTATTTTTTAACAGCAACAAAATCCTCGATCGGTCTGAACTGACACCCATGATCACTGAGTCCCGTCTTTTCTATCACTTCTTAGATCCAAGCGTCAGCTATTATTGATGAGCTCAATTACTTGATCTGCAGAAAATTCTCGACACTTCGCTGATCGAGATTTTTGGAGAATGTTTTCAAAGTCTCACCAACAAAATATTGAGTGAAAAATTTAAGTGTGTTTGCGCAATGGTTCTACTCTGAAACTCCAACCGAGGCATGAAAGTTTTTCTTGTGAAAGCTAGAAGTCTCAAATCCAGTCATTCTACATGGATACTGGAATTTCATCGCTCTGGCTTATGATGTCGGAGCCCATATGGTCGACCAGACGACATCCCACGCAATTAACCATCACACGTTCTACTCGGCAGCTGATATTTGTGAAAGACTTAAAGCAGCTCCTTGGCGAAGTGCAGACAGTCCATCAGTCCTTAATTGTTTCCGCATGTTTTTTTAACCTCAACGATCGAAATTCATTACGAGTGAGAAGGTTTGTTCCCATCAGATCGTAGAAAAAATCGCACTTTTACGGCATTGAGAACCGACGTGTCATCGAAGTCCAGGCCTCTTTTTACGCCACCGAAGTTAGTTAGTTAGTGCCAAATGCCGATTTAAAATGCGATAAAAACACTGATGGCGCCCACTTGACCAACATTTTTTTATAAAATTTACATTTTATAATTAATAATAATATTTTTTTTTCATACTTTCAGATATCCGAACATTCTGAAGGTTCTTTTAAATGAATTGGAAGCTATTAACGCCACAGCCAAGCCACCGGGCAACAAACCAATGGATCGGCGCGCTGATCCTCGTTTATGGGACAATGTTTGGACAAATTTCGGCGATTTTGAAAAGTAATAAATAAATGAATAAAAACATTTTTGAAAAACTATTTTTTGTTCATTCGAACGATATTTCGCGCTTTATTTTAGTTTTATTTTTTTTGTCGTTTTTTTTTTCATCATAAATTCGAGCATTTTCAATTGGACGTGAATGATTATGTAACAAATGAAACTTAAATTACGATACGAGAAATGAAAAAATGTAAAAAAAGGAAAAGGTTCTATCATGTAAATAATGGCAATCAAACTAAATGTATTCCGATCTCACGAAAATGTTCAGTATTGGTATCCACTGCCGTCATTTTCACCATTTTGTCCGCCCGCTCCAAATCCATTCCCTGAGCCTTGATTATATGAATAGCCATTGTTGCCGTTGCCATTTTGGCTAGAGCTTTTTCCACCACCACCATTACCGCCACCGTTTCTGTTTCGTTTTCCGTTTCCATTGCCATTGCCATTGCCATTGCCATTACGACCATTTCCATTGCCATTGTTGCTTGGTTGTCCGCTTGAGTAGCCGTTTCCGTTGTTATCTTGCCCATTGCCACCTGGTTTGCCGTTTGAGTAACCATTCGATCCGAGATCTTGTCCATTCGGTTGCCCGCTCGAGTAACCATTATCACCTAAACTTTGACCATTTGAGCCACCACCATTGCGACCACCTCCATTACCATTTGGACGGCCATCTGAGTATCCTTGTGAACCTAAATCTTGCCCGGATGATGACAAACCATTTCTTCCGTTGCCGTTACGACCATTGCCAGGCTGATTGTAGTCATAACCATCATCACCATTTCCTCCATTTGATCCACGCCCTCCATTGCCATTGCCGCCTTCGGAAGCTTCACCTTCATATCGCACTTGTGGCCGGTATCCGCCCTGATCAGCCTCGTACTCAACAATCTATGAAACAAACAAAAAAAATCAGCCAATGTTGCCGTCCATAATATATTGGGAGGTAAGTCCAGCATGTCTGCTTCATCGTTTTTCTTACTTGCTTCCTTCCATCTGGCAATAAAACATTGTATTGACCAGTTGTGAAATCACCATCGCGCATCTCCGAATGCCCAAAAGATAAACCACTTGGAATATCCTCAACCTCATAGCTAAATTCATATTTAGCCGGTTCCTATATATAGAAAACGGTATGACGGTTGATTTTTTTTGAAAAAAAAAGACTCCCAAAACATGTGTTTGGTTTAATTTTTTGTAAAGTTAGCTATAAGTGTATCTTGGATGTTGGTACTGTTCTGTTTCTGAAGCATGAGAGTGGAAGGAGCCAAGTAAGAAAGAGATGTGAGTATATAACTTTCGTTTCAATGTTTTTTTTTTTTTTTAAATGTTTGACACGCTATCGCAGTTTGTAAAGTCGTTGAAGCAAAATGTGAAAAGACTTACATTATTTCCGTCATCATCTGAAGAGCCGCCACCATTGCGTCCACCCTGAGAGTAATCGTATCCATCAGCGCCATTACGACCGTTGCCGCCATTTTGACCACCTGAACCGCCATTGCCGCCATTGCGTCGGCCATTGCTGCCGCCTTGATTTGGTGGAAGATACTCGGAAGATGGTCCACTACTCGGTGGGCCATATGAGTCCGATGGAGTCCTTCCATTTTTCTGTTGTCCATTTCCATTGCCACCATTGCGGCCACCATTGCCAGAGGCTGGGGGTCCATAGCTGTCAGATGGGGCACCATAACTGCTCGATGGACGATTTGCACCGCCAGCGCCGTTATTTGATGGTGCTCCATATGAACTGGAGGGCCTACTGGCACCATTTGAACCATTATTGCCATTGCCATTGCCATTCTTTCCGTTTTGACCAGGAGGACCGTATGCGCTTGATGGCCTTCGTCCATTGCCGTTGCCATTGTTTCCGTTTGGTGCTCCATAAGTCGAAGATGGTCGTCCACCACCGTTGCCATTTTGCCCATCTTGTCCATTTTGTCCGGGTGCACCGTAGGTCTGCGAGGGACGACCTCCTCCGTTTCCGTTTTGTCGTGGTGCCCCATATGTATCGGAAGGAGCTCCACCGTTTCCGTTTCCATTTCCATTTTGTCGTGGTGCTCCATATGAGTCGGAAGGAGTTCCACCGTTTCCGTTACCGTTTCCGTTTCCGTTTCCACCAAAACCTGGAGCTCCGTAACTCGATGAAGGTCTACCATTGCCTTCCGATGGTGGAAGGTATGAGTTGACTGGTGGTTCAGGACGCGCCAATGCCGTCGAGGCGATCAGTATTATACAAAAAATCTTTAAGGACCAAAAAAAAATGTTTAAAAAAAATATATCTTAAGGATTACAATGGTAAGCAAACCTTGATCATTATTTTCCTAGAGTCGAACTTTTGTGCAACCAAAAAAAAAACTTGTCTGGTATCCTTGCAGTTTTTCTTTTCTGTCTTTTGTTCTATTTATGGCAAGCCCAAGATCGAGATCCAAAATGTGACTGATTTTTTAATACAAAGTGTACAGCTATTTATACAAAAACCTAGATATCTTTTTGGCTGTAAAATTCATATTGTACCTGGCACATGTACGAGTAGATACATTTGTGCTTGCGCCTCTATTTCGTCTCGATTTTGTCGTCTTTTTTACCTTTGTTAGTTTTCACGATTCTTTTCTTGTTAAGATGCTAGTGCACACGTTCGTTAGAGAGAGGTAAGGTGACGCGTTGATTCGGACTCAATTTAGTTTGAGTTTTCGCTTTCAACTTCACGATGAAGGTGAACGAAGCGAATGATTGTTTTTGGATGTGTGCTCAAAATAAGAGAATCTAAGAAAATCGTGCACAGCTGGGATGCATGTTACTACCTACTTCGCAATAGAGATCTATGGGTAAATGTACCACTGTGGCGCATCTTATATCAGAGACTATCATGTCATCATTATTATCGTTGCAACCATCATTTTCTCACCTTCACAATTCATTCGCCGAAAATGTGATTTTGTTGCTCGTTTTTTTTTTTGTTTCGTCTCAAACTTTCAATTGACTGCACATTTTACTTTAGCCAAACGAACAAACGAAAGGATCCATCTACATTTGGTATTAGATACTTTTTAGTTACAAAAAATAAACAACACATGTTGAAGGATTTTTAACCACGTGCATACCTAGTATACGTTCAGATACTCGTAGCTTTAATTTCTACAACGACCCTTGATGCATTGAGGTCAGTTACGAGTTGGAATGCTGCAGCATTCTTCTTTCAAGAAGTCTCATTTGATCTGCATGTAAGGCTATGTTTAGTTTTTTTTTTTCATTTAGCTTGTACGTGGTTTACTTTACTTTTTAAATTGAGTATTATGCAACGATCGCAGATGAGCATACAGTCGCATCATTTGTGTAAAGTGGGTGCATGCTTGAGATTGTTTTGCTTCTTTTTTTTATTTATTTAATTAAACTTAATTTCGATGAAAGGGACTTTCTTTGCGGTGCGGTGGAGCAATGTGCCATTCTAGTAGACAAATGACATTGCAACATCTGCAACAACATTTCACATAAACCATCTGCATACTGCAGTTGGCGTAGCCAAAGCGAATGTGGGCGGCCGACCTGAGTGTCACACTATTGGTGGCTGCTCCACAAAGTCGCGTTTGAAAGACATGAGTTTGTTTTGCAAAACAAAATGTGATTTTAATTGTGCTCTTGTTTTCCTTCACAAAAGATATGTTGCAAGTTTGGAAATATATCTGATGGTTCTTTAAAATTTTTTGAAAAATTACAAGTTTAATTTGGGCTGTGTTGGCATGGAGTATGAGAAGAATATGAGCAAGAATCCGTTGTGGGAGATTTTAACACTGATATCATTCAAAAGAAAATTGGTTTGGGTGCGAGTAGGTCTGCCCATACCATGAACTTGCAATCTCAAGATTAAAAAGAAAAAAGTAGGTGCTATTTTATTTGCCGCCACCATTAAATTCAATTTGGGTTATGAAAACGTCATTTGCCAAATTTTGTGGACTATTGCCTTGAATTTCAAAATGGACTTTTTTCGTGAAACTTTTAAATATGTAAGCAGAGCCTTAAATATTCATATGTAGCGGTTACTGAATACATATTCACAAAATTTAATAGTAAATTCAATAAAATGGCAAAAATACTGAGAAATACAAAATCATGAAAAATCAAGTTATTTTGCCAAATTTTGTGGACTATAGCCTTGGATTTCAAAATGGACTTTTTCCGTGAAACTTGTAGATATGTAAGCAGAGCCTTAAATATCAAAATATAGCGATTACTGACTACATATTCACAAAATTTAATCATAAAATCAATAAAATGGCAAAAATACGGAAAAAACAAAATCATCCAAATCAAGTTATTTTGCCAAATTTTGTGGACTATAGCCTTGCATTTCAAAATGGACTTTTTTCATGAAACTTGTAAATATGTAAGCAGAGCCTTAGATATTCATATGTATCGGTTACTGAATACGTTTTTACAAAAATTAATCATAAAACCAATAAAATGACAAAAATATTGCAAAAAAACAAAATCATCCAAATCAAGTTATTTTGCCAAATTTTGTGGACTATAGCCTTGGATATCAAAATGGACTTTTTTCATGAAACTTGTAAATATGTAAGCAGAGCCTTAGATATTCATATGTATCGGTTACTGAATACGTTTTTACAAAAATTAATCATAAAACCAATAAAATGACAAAAATATTGCAAAAAAACAAAATCATCCAAATCAAGTTATTTTGCCAAATTTTGTGGACTATAGCCTTGGATATCAAAATGGACTTTTTTCGTGAAACTTGTAAATATGTAAGCAGAGCCTTAAATATTCATATGTAGCGGTTACTGAATACATATTCACAAAATTTAATAGTAAATTCAATAAAATGGCAAAAATACTGAGAAATACAAAATCATGAAAAATCAAGTTATTTTGCCAAATTTTGTGGACTATAGCCTTGGATTTCAAAATGGACTTTTTTCGTGAAACTTGTAAATATGTAAGCAGAGCCTTAAATATTCATATGTAGCGGCTACTGAATACATATTCACAAAATTTAATAGTAAATTCAATAAAATGGCAAAAATACTGAGAAATACAAAATCATGAAAAATCAAGTTATTTTGCCAAATTTTGTGGACTATAGCCTTGGATTTCAAAATGGACTTTTTTCGTGAAACTTGTAAATATGTAAGCAGAGCCTTAAATATTCATATGTAGCGGTTACTGAATACATATTCACAAAATTTAATAGTAAATTCAATAAAATGGCAAAAATACTGAGAAATACAAAATCATGAAAAATCAAGTTATTTTGCCAAATTTTGTGGACTATAGCCTTGGATTTCAAAATGGACTTTTTCCGTGAAACTTGTAGATATGTAAGCAGAGCCTTAAATATCAAAATATAGCGATTACTGACTACATATTCACAAAATTTAATCATAAAATCAATAAAATGGCAAAAATACGGAAAAAACAAAATCATCCAAATCAAGTTATTTTGCCAAATTTTGTGGACTATAGCCTTGGATATCAAAATGGACTTTTTTCATGAAACTTGTAAATATGTAAGCAGAGCCTTAGATATTCATATGTATCGGTTACTGAATACGTTTTTACAAAAATTAATCATAAAACCAATAAAATGACAAAAATATTGCAAAAAAACAAAATCATCCAAATCAAGTTATTTTGCCAAATTTTGTGGACTATAGCCTTGGATATCAAAATGGACTTTTTTCGTAAAACTTGTAAATATGTAAGCAGAGCCTTAAATATTCATATGTAGCGGTTACTGAATACATATTCACAAAATTTAATAGTAAATTCAATAAAATGGCAAAAATACTGAGAAATACAAAATCATCAAAAATCAAGTTATTTTGCCAAATTTTGTGGACTATAGCCTTGGATATCAAAATGGACTTTTTTCGTAAAACTTGTAAATATGTAAGCAGAGCCTTAAATATTCATATGTAGCGGTTACTGAATACATATTCACAAAATTTAATAGTAAATTCAATAAAATGGCAAAAATACTGAGAAATACAAAATCATCAAAAATCAAGTTATTTTGCCAAATTTTGTGGACTATAGCCTTGGATATCAAAATGGACTTTTTTCGTGAAACTTGTAAATATGTAAGCAGAGCCTTAAATATTCATATGTAGCGGTTACTGAATACATATTCACAAAATTTAATAGTAAATTCAATAAAATGGCAAAAATACTGAGAAATACAAAATTATGAAAAATCAAGTTATTTTGCCAAATTTTGTGGACTATAGCCTTGGATTTCAAAATGGACTTTTTTCGTGAAACTTGTAAATATGTAAGCAGAGCCTTAAATATTCATATGTAGCGGTTACTGAATACATATTCACAAAATTTAATAGTAAATTCAATAAAATGGCAAAAATACTGAGAAATACAAAATCATGAAAAATCAAGTTATTTTGCCAAATTTTGTGGACTATAGCCTTGGATTTCAAAATGGACTTTTTCCGTGAAACTTGTAGATATGTAAGCAGAGCCTTAAATATCAAAATATAGCGATTACTGACTACATATTCACAAAATTTAATCATAAAATCAATAAAATGGCAAAAATACGGAAAAAACAAAATCATCCAAATCAAGTTATTTTGCCAAATTTTGTGGACTATAGCCTTGGATATCAAAATGGACTTTTTTCATGAAACTTGTAAATATGTAAGCAGAGCCTTAGATATTCATATGTATCGGTTACTGAATACGTTTTTACAAAAATTAATCATAAAACCAATAAAATGACAAAAATATTGCAAAAAAACAAAATCATCCAAATCAAGTTATTTTGCCAAATTTTGTGGACTATAGCCTTGGATATCAAAATGGACTTTTTTCGCAAAACTTGTAAATATGTAAGCAGAGCCTTAAATATTCATATGTAGCGGTTACTGAATACATATTCACAAAATTTAATAGTAAATTCAATAAAATGGCAAAAATACTGAGAAATACAAAATCATCAAAAATCAAGTTATTTTGCCAAATTTTGTGGACTATAGCCTTGGATATCAAAATGGACTTTTTTCACGAAACTTGTAAATATGTAAGCAGAGCCTTAGATATTAATATGTAGCGATTACTGATAACATATTCACAAAATTGAATCATAAAATCAATAAAATGGCAAAAATATTGCAAAAAAACAAAATCATCCAAATCAAGTTATTTTGCCAAATTTTGTGGACTATAGCCTTGGATATCAAAATGGACTTTTTTCATGAAACTTGTAAATATGTAAGCAGAGCCTTAGATATTCATATGTATCGGTTACTGAATACGTTTTTACAAAAATTAATCATAAAACCAATAAAATGACAAAAATATTGCAAAAAAACAAAATCATCCAAATCAAGTTATTTTGCCAAATTTTGTGGACTATAGCCTTGGATATCAAAATGGACTTTTTTCATGAAACTTGTAAATATGTAAGCAGAGCCTTAGATATTCATATGTATCGGTTAATGAATACGTTTTTACAAAAATTAATCATAAAACCAATAAAATGACAAAAATATTGCAAAAAAACAAAATCATCAAAAATCAAGTTATTTTGCCAAATTTTGTGGACTATAGCCTTGGATATCAAAATGGACTTTTTTCACGAAACTTGTAAATATGTAAGCAGAGCCTTAGATATTAATATGTAGCGATTACTGATAACATATTCACAAAATTGAATCATAAAATCAATAAAATGGCAAAAATATTGCAAAAAAACAAAATCATCCAAATCAAGTTATTTTGCCAAATTTTGTGGACTATAGCCTTGGATATCAAAATGGACTTTTTTCATGAAACTTGTAAATATGTAAGCAGAGCCTTAGATATTCATATGTATCGGTTACTGAATACGTTTTTACAAAAATTAATCATAAAACCAATAAAATGACAAAAATATTGCAAAAAAACAAAATCATCCAAATCAAGTTATTTTGCCAAATTTTGTGGACTATAGCCTTGGATATCAAAATGGACTTTTTTCGTAAAACTTGTAAATATGTAAGCAGAGCCTTAAATATTCATATGTAGCGGTTACTGAATACATATTCACAAAATTTAATAGTAAATTCAATAAAATGGCAAAAATACTGAGAAATACAAAATCATCAAAAATCAAGTTATTTTGCCAAATTTTGTGGACTATAGCCTTGGATATCAAAATGGACTTTTTTCATGAAACTTGTAAATATGTAAGCAGAGCCTTAGATATTCATATGTATCGGTTACTGAATACGTTTTTACAAAAATTAATCATAAAACCAATAAAATGGCAAAAATACTGAGAAATACAAAATCATGAAAAATCAAGTTATTTTGCCAAATTTTGTGGACTATAGCCTTGGATATCAAAATGGACTTTTTTCGTAAAACTTGTAAATATGTAAGCAGAGCCTTAAATATTCATATGTAGCGGTTACTGAATACATATTCACAAAATTTAATAGTAAATTCAATAAAATGGCAAAAATACTGAGAAATACAAAATCATGAAAAATCAAGTTATTTTGCCAAATTTTGTGGACTATAGCCTTGGATTTCAAAATGGACTTTTTTCGTGAAACTTGTAAATATGTAAGCAGAGCCTTAAATATTCATATGTAGCGGTTACTGAATACATATTCACAAAATTTAATAGTAAATTCAATAAAATGGCAAAAATACTGAGAAATACAAAATCATGAAAAATCAAGTTATTTTGCCAAATTTTGTGGACTATAGCCTTGGATATCAAAATGGACTTTTTTCGTGAAACTTGTAAATATGTAAGCAGAGCCTTAGATATTCATATGTATCGGTTACTGAATACGTTTTTACAAAAATTAATCATAAAACCAATAAAATGACAAAAATATTGCAAAAAAACAAAATCATCCAAATCAAGTTATTTTGCCAAATTTTGTGGACTATAGCCTTGGATATCAAAATGGACTTTTTTCGTAAAACTTGTAAATATGTAAGCAGAGCCTTAAATATTCATATGTAGCGGTTACTGAATACATATTCACAAAATTTAATAGTAAATTCAATAAAATGGCAAAAATACTGAGAAATACAAAATCATCAAAAATCAAGTTATTTTGCCAAATTTTGTGGACTATAGCCTTGGATATCAAAATGGACTTTTTTCGTGAAACTTGTAAATATGTAAGCAGAGCCTTAAATATTCATATGTAGCGGTTACTGAATACATATTCACAAAATTTAATAGTAAATTCAATAAAATGGCAAAAATACTGAGAAATACAAAATCATGAAAAATCAAGTTATTTTGCCAAATTTTGTGGACTATAGCCTTGGATTTCAAAATGGACTTTTTTCGTGAAACTTGTAAATATGTAAGCAGAGCCTTAAATATTCATATGTAGCGGTTACTGAATACATATTCACAAAATTTAATAGTAAATTCAATAAAATGGCAAAAATACTGAGAAATACAAAATCATGAAAAATCAAGTTATTTTGCCAAATTTTGTGGACTATAGCCTTGGATATCAAAATGGACTTTTTTCGTAAAACTTGTAAATATGTAAGCAGAGCCTTAAATATTCATATGTAGCGGTTACTGAATACATATTCACAAAATTTAATAGTAAATTCAATAAAATGGCAAAAATACTGAGAAATACAAAATCATGAAAAATCAAGTTATTTTGCCAAATTTTGTGGACTATAGCCTTGGATTTCAAAATGGACTTTTTTCGTGAAACTTGTAAATATGTAAGCAGAGCCTAAAATATTCATATGTAGCGGTTACTGAATACATATTCACAAAATTTAATAGTAAATTCAATAAAATGGCAAAAATACTGAGAAATACAAAATCATGAAAAATCAAGTTATTTTGCCAAATTTTGTGGACTATAGCCTTGGATATCAAAATGGACTTTTTTCGTAAAACTTGTAAATATGTAAGCAGAGCCTTAAATATTCATATGTAGCGGTTACTGAATACATATTCACAAAATTTAATAGTAAATTCAATAAAATGGCAAAAATACTGAGAAATACAAAATCATGAAAAATCAAGTTATTTTGCCAAATTTTGTGGACTATAGCCTTGGATATCAAAATGGACTTTTTTCGTGAAACTTGTAAATATGTAAGCAGAGCCTTAGATATTCATATGTATCGGTTACTGAATACGTTTTTACAAAAATTAATCATAAAACCAATAAAATGACAAAAATATTGCAAAAAAACAAAATCATCCAAATCAAGTTATTTTGCCAAATTTTGTGGACTATAGCCTTGGATATCAAAATGGACTTTTTTCGTAAAACTTGTAAATATGTAAGCAGAGCCTTAAATATTCATATGTAGCGGTTACTGAATACATATTCACAAAATTTAATAGTAAATTCAATAAAATGGCAAAAATACTGAGAAATACAAAATCATGAAAAATCAAGTTATTTTGCCAAATTTTGTGGACTATAGCCTTGGATATCAAAATGGACTTTTTTCGTGAAACTTGTAAATATGTAAGCAGAGCCTTAGATATTCATATGTATCGGTTACTGAATACGTTTTTACAAAAATTAATCATAAAACCAATAAAATGACAAAAATATTGCAAAAAAACAAAATCATCCAAATCAAGTTATTTTGCCAAATTTTGTGGACTATAGCCTTGGATATCAAAATGGACTTTTTTCGTAAAACTTGTAAATATGTAAGCAGAGCCTTAAATATTCATATGTAGCGGTTACTGAATACATATTCACAAAATTTAATAGTAAATTCAATAAAATGGCAAAAATACTGAGAAATACAAAATCATCAAAAATCAAGTTATTTTGCCAAATTTTGTGGACTATAGCCTTGGATATCAAAATGGACTTTTTTCGTGAAACTTGTAAATATGTAAGCAGAGCCTTAAATATTCATATGTAGCGGTTACTGAATACATATTCACAAAATTTAATAGTAAATTCAATAAAATGGCAAAAATACTGAGAAATACAAAATCATGAAAAATCAAGTTATTTTGCCAAATTTTGTGGACTATATATAGCCTTGGATATCAAAATGGACTTTTTTCGTAAAACTTGTAAATATGTAAGCAGAGCCTTAAATATTCATATGTAGCGGTTACTGAATACATATTCACAAAATTTAATAGTAAATTCAATAAAATGGCAAAAATACTGAGAAATACAAAATCATGAAAAATCAAGTTATTTTGCCAAATTTTGTGGACTATAGCCTTGGATTTCAAAATGGACTTTTTTCGTGAAACTTGTAAATATGTAAGCAGAGCCTTAAATATTCATATGTAGCGGTTACTGAATACATATTCACAAAATTTAATAGTAAATTCAATAAAATGGCAAAAATACTGAGAAATACAAAATCATGAAAAATCAAGTTATTTTGCCAAATTTTGTGGACTATAGCCTTGGATATCAAAATGGACTTTTTTCGTAAAACTTGTAAATATGTAAGCAGAGCCTTAAATATTCATATGTAGCGGTTACTGAATACATATTCACAAAATTTAATAGTAAATTCAATAAAATGGCAAAAATACTGAGAAATACAAAATCATGAAAAATCAAGTTATTTTGCCAAATTTTGTGGACTATAGCCTTGGATTTCAAAATGGACTTTTTTCGTGAAACTTGTAAATATGTAAGCAGAGCCTTAAATATTCATATGTAGCGGTTACTGAATACATATTCACAAAATTTAATAGTAAATTCAATAAAATGGCAAAAATACTGAGAAATACAAAATCATGAAAAATCAAGTTATTTTGCCAAATTTTGTGGACTATAGCCTTGGATATCAAAATGGACTTTTTTCGTAAAACTTGTAAATATGTAAGCAGAGCCTTAAATATTCATATGTAGCGGTTACTGAATACATATTCACAAAATTTAATAGTAAATTCAATAAAATGGCAAAAATACTGAGAAATACAAAATCATGAAAAATCAAGTTATTTTGCCAAATTTTGTGGACTATAGCCTTGGATATCAAAATGGACTTTTTTCGTGAAACTTGTAAATATGTAAGCAGAGCCTTAGATATTCATATGTATCGGTTACTGAATACGTTTTTACAAAAATTAATCATAAAACCAATAAAATGACAAAAATATTGCAAAAAAACAAAATCATCCAAATCAAGTTATTTTGCCAAATTTTGTGGACTATAGCCTTGGATATCAAAATGGACTTTTTTCGTAAAACTTGTAAATATGTAAGCAGAGCCTTAAATATTCATATGTAGCGGTTACTGAATACATATTCACAAAATTTAATAGTAAATTCAATAAAATGGCAAAAATACTGAGAAATACAAAATCATGAAAAATCAAGTTATTTTGCCAAATTTTGTGGACTATAGCCTTGGATATCAAAATGGACTTTTTTCGTGAAACTTGTAAATATGTAAGCAGAGCCTTAAATATTCATATGTAGCGGTTACTGAATACATATTCACAAAATTTAATAGTAAATTCAATAAAATGGCAAAAATACTGAGAAATACAAAATCATGAAAAATCAAGTTATTTTGCCAAATTTTGTGGACTATAGCCTTGGATTTCAAAATGGACTTTTTTCGTGAAACTTGTAAATATGTAAGCAGAGCCTTAAATATTCATATGTAGCGGTTACTGAATACATATTCACAAAATTTAATAGTAAATTCAATAAAATGGCAAAAATACTGAGAAATACAAAATCATGAAAAATCAAGTTATTTTGCCAAATTTTGTGGACTATAGCCTTGGATATCAAAATGGACTTTTTTCGTAAAACTTGTAAATATGTAAGCAGAGCCTTAAATATTCATATGTAGCGGTTACTGAATACATATTCACAAAATTTAATAGTAAATTCAATAAAATGGCAAAAATACTGAGAAATACAAAATCATGAAAAATCAAGTTATTTTGCCAAATTTTGTGGACTATAGCCTTGGATTTCAAAATGGACTTTTTTCGTGAAACTTGTAAATATGTAAGCAGAGCCTTAAATATTCATATGTAGCGGTTACTGAATACATATTCACAAAATTTAATAGTAAATTCAATAAAATGGCAAAAATACTGAGAAATACAAAATCATGAAAAATCAAGTTATTTTGCCAAATTTTGTGGACTATAGCCTTGGATATCAAAATGGACTTTTTTCGTAAAACTTGTAAATATGTAAGCAGAGCCTTAAATATTCATATGTAGCGGTTACTGAATACATATTCACAAAATTTAATAGTAAATTCAATAAAATGGCAAAAATACTGAGAAATACAAAATCATGAAAAATCAAGTTATTTTGCCAAATTTTGTGGACTATAGCCTTGGATTTCAAAATGGACTTTTTTCGTGAAACTTGTAAATATGTAAGCAGAGCCTTAAATATTCATATGTAGCGGTTACTGAATACATATTCACAAAATTTAATAGTAAATTCAATAAAATGGCAAAAATACTGAGAAATACAAAATCATGAAAAATCAAGTTATTTTGCCAAATTTTGTGGACTATAGCCTTGGATATCAAAATGGACTTTTTTCGTAAAACTTGTAAATATGTAAGCAGAGCCTTAAATATTCATATGTAGCGGTTACTGAATACATATTCACAAAATTTAATAGTAAATTCAATAAAATGGCAAAAATACTGAGAAATACAAAATCATGAAAAATCAAGTTATTTTGCCAAATTTTGTGGACTATAGCCTTGGATTTCAAAATGGACTTTTTTCGTGAAACTTGTAAATATGTAAGCAGAGCCTTAAATATTCATATGTAGCGGTTACTGAATACATATTCACAAAATTTAATAGTAAATTCAATAAAATGGCAAAAATACTGAGAAATACAAAATCATGAAAAATCAAGTTATTTTGCCAAATTTTGTGGACTATAGCCTTGGATATCAAAATGGACTTTTTTCGTAAAACTTGTAAATATGTAAGCAGAGCCTTAAATATTCATATGTAGCGGTTACTGAATACATATTCACAAAATTTAATAGTAAATTCAATAAAATGGCAAAAATACTGAGAAAATACAAAATCATGAAAAATCAAGTTATTTTGCCAAATTTTGTGGACTATAGCCTTGGATATCAAAATGGACTTTTTTCGTGAAACTTGTAAATATGTAAGCAGAGCCTTAGATATTCATATGTATCGGTTACTGAATACGTTTTTACAAAAATTAATCATAAAACCAATAAAATGACAAAAATATTGCAAAAAAACAAAATCATCCAAATCAAGTTATTTTGCCAAATTTTGTGGACTATAGCCTTGGATATCAAAATGGACTTTTTTCGTAAAACTTGTAAATATGTAAGCAGAGCCTTAAATATTCATATGTAGCGGTTACTGAATACATATTCACAAAATTTAATAGTAAATTCAATAAAATGGCAAAAATACTGAGAAATACAAAATCATCAAAAATCAAGTTATTTTGCCAAATTTTGTGGACTATAGCCTTGGATTTCAAAATGGACTTTTTTCGTGAAACTTGTAAATATGTAAGCAGAGCCTTAAATATTCATATGTAGCGGTTACTGAATACATATTCACAAAATTTAATAGTAAATTCAATAAAATGGCAAAAATACTGAGAAATACAAAATCATGAAAAATCAAGTTATTTTGCCAAATTTTGTGGACTATAGCCTTGGATATCAAAATGGACTTTTTTCGTAAAACTTGTAAATATGTAAGCAGAGCCTTAAATATTCATATGTAGCGGTTACTGAATACATATTCACAAAATTTAATAGTAAATTCAATAAAATGGCAAAAATACTGAGAAATACAAAATCATGAAAAATCAAGTTATTTTGCCAAATTTTGTGGACTATAGCCTTGGATATCAAAATGGACTTTTTTCGTGAAACTTGTAAATATGTAAGCAGAGCCTTAAATATTCATATGTAGCGGTTACTGAATACATATTCACAAAATTTAATAGTAAATTCAATAAAATGGCAAAAATACTGAGAAATACAAAATCATGAAAAATCAAGTTATTTTGCCAAATTTTGTGGACTATAGCCTTGGATTTCAAAATGGACTTTTTTCGTGAAACTTGTAAATATGTAAGCAGAGCCTTAAATATTCATATGTAGCGGTTACTGAATACATATTCACAAAATTTAATAGTAAATTCAATAAAATGGCAAAAATACTGAGAAATACAAAATCATGAAAAATCAAGTTATTTTGCCAAATTTTGTGGACTATAGCCTTGGATATCAAAATGGACTTTTTTCGTAAAACTTGTAAATATGTAAGCAGAGCCTTAAATATTCATATGTAGCGGTTACTGAATACATATTCACAAAATTTAATAGTAAATTCAATAAAATGGCAAAAATACTGAGAAATACAAAATCATGAAAAATCAAGTTATTTTGCCAAATTTTGTGGACTATAGCCTTGGATTTCAAAATGGACTTTTTCGTGAAACTTGTAAATATGTAAGCAGAGCCTTAAATATTCATATGTAGCGGGTTACTGAATACATATTCACAAAATTTAATAGTAAATTCAATAAAATGGCAAAAATACTGAGAAATACAAAATCATGAAAAATCAAGTTATTTTGCCAAATTTTGTGGACTATAGCCTTGGATATCAAAATGGACTTTTTTCGTAAAACTTGTAAATATGTAAGCAGAGCCTTAAATATTCATATGTAGCGGTTACTGAATACATATTCACAAAATTTAATAGTAAATTCAATAAAATGGCAAAAATACTGAGAAATACAAAATCATGAAAAATCAAGTTATTTTGCCAAATTTTGTGGACTATAGCCTTGGATATCAAAATGGACTTTTTTCGTGAAACTTGTAAATATGTAAGCAGAGCCTTAGATATTCATATGTATCGGTTACTGAATACGTTTTTACAAAAATTAATCATAAAACCAATAAAATGACAAAAATATTGCAAAAAAACAAAATCATCCAAATCAAGTTATTTTGCCAAATTTTGTGGACTATAGCCTTGGATATCAAAATGGACTTTTTTCGTAAAACTTGTAAATATGTAAGCAGAGCCTTAAATATTCATATGTAGCGGTTACTGAATACATATTCACAAAATTTAATAGTAAATTCAATAAAATGGCAAAAATACTGAGAAATACAAAATCATCAAAAATCAAGTTATTTTGCCAAATTTTGTGGACTATAGCCTTGGATATCAAAATGGACTTTTTCGTGAAACTTGTAAATATGTAAGCAGAGCCTTAAATATTCATATGTAGCGGTTACTGAATACATATTCACAAAATTTAATAGTAAATTCAATAAAATGGCAAAAATACTGAGAAATACAAAATCATGAAAAATCAAGTTATTTTGCCAAATTTTGTGGACTATAGCCTTGGATATCAAAATGGACTTTTTTCGTAAAACTTGTAAATATGTAAGCAGAGCCTTAAATATTCATATGTAGCGGTTACTGAATACATATTCACAAAATTTAATAGTAAATTCAATAAAATGGCAAAAATACTGAGAAATACAAAATCATGAAAAATCAAGTTATTTTGCCAAATTTTGTGGACTATAGCCTTGGATTTCAAAATGGACTTTTTTCGTGAAACTTGTAAATATGTAAGCAGAGCCTTAAATATTCATATGTAGCGGTTACTGAATACATATTCACAAATTTAATAGTAAATTCAATAAAATGGCAAAAATACTGAGAAATACAAAATCATGAAAAATCAAGTTATTTTGCCAAATTTTGTGGACTATAGCCTTGGATATCAAAATGGACTTTTTTCGTAAAACTTGTAAATATGTAAGCAGAGCCTTAAATATTCATATGTAGCGGTTACTGAATACATATTCACAAAATTTAATAGTAAATTCAATAAAATGGCAAAAATACTGAGAAATACAAAATCATGAAAAATCAAGTTATTTTGCCAAATTTTGTGGACTATAGCCTTGGATTTCAAAATGGACTTTTTTCGTGAAACTTGTAAATATGTAAGCAGAGCCTTAAATATCAAAATATAGCGATTACTGACTACATATTCACAAAATTCAATCATAAAATCAATAAAATGGCAAAAATACGGAAAAAAACAAAATCATCCAAATCAAGTTATTTTGCCAAATTTTGTGGACTATAGCCTTGGATATCAAAATGGACTTTTTTCGTGAAACTTGTAAATATGTAAGCAGAGCCTTAAATATTCATATGTAGCGGTTACTGAATACATATTCACAAAATTTAATAGTAAATTCAATAAAATGGCAAAAATACTGAGAAATACAAAATCATCAAAAATCAAGTTATTTTGCCAAATTTTGTGGACTATAGCCTTGGATATCAAAATGGACTTTTTTCGTGAAACTTGTAAATATGTAAGCAGAGCCTTAAATATTCATATGTAGCGGTTACTGAATACATATTCACAAAATTTAATAGTAAATTCAATAAAATGGCAAAAATACTGAGAAATACAAAATCATGAAAAATCAAGTTATTTTGCCAAATTTTGTGGACTATAGCCTTGGATTTCAAAATGGACTTTTTCCGTGAAACTTGTAGATATGTAAGCAGAGCTTTAAATATCAAAATATAGCGATTACTGACTACATATTCACAAAATTTAATCATAAAATCAATAAAATGGCAAAAATACGGAAAAAACAAAATCATCCAAATCAAGTTATTTTGCCAAATTTTGTGGACTATAGCCTTGGATATCAAAATGGACTTTTTTCGTGAAACTTGTAAATATGTAAGCAGAGCCTTAAATATTCATATGTAGCGGTTACTGAATACATATTCACAAAATTTAATAGTAAATTCAATAAAATGGCAAAAATACGGAAAAAAACAAAATCATCCAAATCAAGTTATTTTGCCAAATTTTGTGGACTATAGCCTTGGATATCAAAATGGACTTTTTTCGTGAAACTTGTAAATATGTAAGCAGAGCCTTAAATATTCATATGTAGCGGTTACTGAATACATATTCACAAAATTTAATAGTAAATTCAATAAAATGGCAAAAATACTGAGAAATACAAAATCATCAAAAATCAAGTTATTTTGCAAAATTTTGTGGACTATAGCCTTGGATATCAAAATGGACTTTTTTCGTGAAACTTGTAAATATGTAAGCAGAGCCTTAAATATTCATATGTAGCGGTTACTGAATACATATTCACAAAATTTAATAGTAAATTCAATAAAATGGCAAAAATACTGAGAAATACAAAATCATGAAAAATCAAGTTATTTTGCCAAATTTTGTGGACTATAGCCTTGGATTTCAAAATGGACTTTTTCCGTGAAACTTGTAGATATGTAAGCAGAGCCTAAAATATCAAAATATATCGATTACTGACTACATATTCACAAAATTTAATCATAAAATCAATAAAATGGCAAAAATACGGAAAAAACAAAATCATCCAAATCAAGTTATTTTGCCAAATTTTGTGGACTATAGCCTTGGATTTCAAAATGGACTTTTTCCGTGAAACTTGTAGATATGTAAGCAGAGCCTTAAATATCAAAATATAGCGATTACTGACTACATATTCACAAAATTTAATTATAAAATCAATAAAATGGCAAAAATACGGAAAAAAACAAAATCATCCAAATCAAGTTATTTTGCCAAATTTTGTGGACTATAGCCTTGGATATCAAAATGGACTTTTTTCGTGAAACCTGTAAATATGTAAGCAGAGCCTTAAATATTCATATGTAGCGGTTACTGAATACATATTCACAAAATTTAATAGTAAATTCAATAAAATGGCAAAAATACTGAGAAATACAAAATCATCAAAAATCAAGTTATTTTGCCAAATTTTGTGGACTATAGCCTTGGATATCAAAATGGACTTTTTTCGTGGAACTTGTAAATATGTAAGCAGAGCCTTAAATATTCACATATAGGGATAATTGAATGCATATTCGCGAAATTTAATCATAAAATCAATAAAATGGCAAAAATACGAAAAAAAACAAAATCATCCAAATCAAGTTATTTTGCCAAATTTTGTGGACTATAGCCTTGGATATCAAAATGGACTTTTTTCGTGAAACTTGTAAATATGTAAGCAGAGCCTTAAATATTCACATATAGGGATAATTGAATGCATATTCGCGAAATTTAATCATAAAATCAATAAAATGGCAAAAATACGGAAAAAAACAAAATCATCCAAATCAAGTTATTTTGTCAAATTTTGTGGACTATAGCCTTGGATATCAAAATGGACTCTTTTCGTGAAACTTGTAAATATGTAAGCAGAGCCTTAAATATTCACATATAGGGATAATTGAATGCATATTCGCGAAATTTAATCATAAAATCAATAAAATGGCAAAAATACGGAAAAAAACAAAATCATCCAAATCAAGTTATTTTGCCAAATTTTGTGGACTATAGCCTTGGATATCAAAATGGACTTTTTTCGTGAAACTTGTAAATATGTAAGCAGAGCCTTTAATATTCACATATAGGGATAATTGAATGCATATTCGCGAAATTTAATCATAAAATCAATAAAATGGCAAAAATACGGAAAAAAACAAAATCATCCAAATCAAGTTATTTTGCCAAATTTTGTGGACTATAGCCTTGGATATCAAAATGGACTTTTTTCGTGAAACTTGTAAATATGTAAGCAGAGCCTTAAATATTCACATATAGGGATAATTGAATGCATATTCGCGAAATTTAATCATAAAATCAATAAAATGGCAAAAATACGGAAAAAAACAAAATCATCCAAATCAAGTTATTTTGCCAAATTTTGTGGACTATAGCCTTGGATATCAAAATGGACTTTTTTCGTGAAACTTGTAAATATGTAAGCAGAGCCTTAGATATTCATATGTATCGGTTACTGAATACGTTTTCACAAAAATTAATCATAAAACCAATAAAATGACAAAAATATTGCAAAAAAACAAAATCATCAAAAATCAAGTTATTTTGCCAAATTTTGTGGACTATAGCCTTGGTTTTCAAAATGGACTTTTTTTATAAAATCTTTTAATATGTAGGCAGAGCCTTAAATATTCACATATAGGGATAGTTGAATGCATATTCACAAAATTCAATCATAAAATCAATAAAATGGCAAAAATACGGAAAAAAACAAAATCATCCAAATCAAGTTATTTTGCCAAATTTTGTGGACTATAGCCTTGGTTTTCAAAATGGACTTTTTTTATAAAATCTTTTAATATGTAGGCAGAGCCTTAAATATTCACATATAGGGATAGTTGAATGCATATTCGCGAAATTTAATCATAAAATCAATAAAATGGCAAAAATACGGAAAAAAACAAAATCATCCAAATCAAGTAATTTTGCCAAATTTTGTGGACTATAGCCTTGGGTATCAAAATGGACTTTTTTCGTGAAACTTGTAAATATGTAAGCAGAGCCTTAAGTATTCATATGTAGCGATTACTGAAAACATATTCACAAAATTGAATCATAAAATCAATAAAATGGCAAAAATACGGAAAAAAACAAAATCATCCAAATCAAGTTATTTTGCCAAATTTTGTGGACTATAGCCTTGGATATCAAAATGGACTTTTTTCGTGAAACTTGTAAATATGTAAGCAGAGCCTTAAGTATTCATATGTAGCGATTACTGAAAACATATTCACAAAATTTAATAGTAAATTCAATAAAATGGCAAAAATACTGAGAAATACAAAATCATCAAAAATCAAGTTATTTTGCCAAATTTTGTGGACTATAGCCTTGGTTTTCAAAATGGACTTTTTTTATAAAATCTTTTAATATGTAGGCAGAGCCTTAAATATTCACATATAGGGATAGTTGAATGCATATTCACAAAATTCAATCATAAAATCAATAAAATGGCAAGAATACGGAAAAAACAAAATCATCCAAATCAAGTTATTTTGCCAAATTTTGTGGACTATAGCCTTGGTTTTCAAAATGGACTTTTTTTATAAAATCTTTTAATATGTAGGCAGAGCCTTAAATATTCACATATAGGGATAGTTGAATGCATATTCGCGAAATTTAATCATAAAATCAATAAAATGGCAAAAATACGGAAAAAAACAAAATCATCCAAATCAAGTAATTTTGCCAAATTTTGTGGACTATAGCCTTGGGTATCAAAATGGACTTTTTTCGTGAAACTTGTAAATATGTAAGCAGAGCCTTAAGTATTCATATGTAGCGATTACTGAAAACATATTCACAAAATTGAATCATAAAATCAATAAAATGGCAAAAATACGGAAAAAAACAAAATCATCCAAATCAAGTTATTTTGCCAAATTTTGTGGACTATAGCCTTGGATATCAAAATGGACTTTTTTCGTGAAACTTGTAAATATGTAAGCAGAGCCTTAAGTATTCATATGTAGCGATTACTGAAAACATATTCACAAAATTTAATAGTAAATTCAATAAAATGGCAAAAATACTGAGAAATACAAAATCATCAAAAATCAAGTTATTTTGCCAAATTTTGTGGACTATAGCCTTGGTTTTCAAAATGGACTTTTTTTATAAAATCTTTTAATATGTAGGCAGAGCCTTAAATATTCACATATAGGGATAGTTGAATGCATATTCACAAAATTCAATCATAAAATCAATAAAATGGCAAGAATACGGAAAAAACAAAATCATCCAAATCAAGTTATTTTGCCAAATTTTGTGGACTATAGCCTTGGTTTTCAAAATGGACTTTTTTTATAAAATCTTTTAATATGTAGGCAGAGCCTTAAATATTCACATATAGGGATAGTTGAATGCATATTCACAAAATTCAATCATAAAATCAATAAAATGGCAAGAATACGGAAAAAACAAAATCATCCAAATCAAGTTATTTTGCCAAATTTTGTGGACTATAGCCTTGGTTTTCAAAATGGACTTTTTTTATAAAATCTTTAAATATGTAGGCAGAGCCTTAAATATTCACATATAGGGATAGTTGAATGCATATTCACAAAATTCAATCATAAAATCAATAAAATGGCAAGAATACGGAAAAAAACAAAATCATCCAAATCAAGTAATTTTGCCAAATTTTGTGGACTATAGCCTTGGGTATCAAAATGGACTTTTTTCGTGAAACTTGTAAATATGTAAGCAGAGCCTTAAGTATTCATATGTAGCGATTACTGAAAACATATTCACAAAATTGAATCATAAAATCAATAAAATGGCAAGAATACGGAAAAAACAAAATCATCCAAATCAAGTTATTTTGCCAAATTTTGTGGACTATAGCCTTGGTTTTCAAAATGGACTTTTTTTATAAAATCTTTTAATATGTAGGCAGAGCCTTAAATATTCACATATAGGGATAGTTGAATGCATATTCACAAAATTCAATCATAAAATCAATAAAATGGCAAGAATACGGAAAAAACAAAATCATCCAAATCAAGTTATTTTGCCAAATTTTGTGGACTATAGCCTTGGTTTTCAAAATGGACTTTTTTTATAAAATCTTTTAATATGTAGGCAGAGCCTTAAATATTCACATATAGGGATAGTTGAATGCATATTCACAAAATTCAATCATAAAATCAATAAAATGGCAAGAATACGGAAAAAACAAAATCATCCAAATCAAGTTATTTTGCCAAATTTTGTGGACTATAGCCTTGGTTTTCAAAATGGACTTTTTTTATAAAATCTTCAAATATGTAGGCAGAGCCTTAAATATTCACATATAGGGATAGTTGAATGCATATTCACAAAATTCAATCATAAAATCAATAAAATGGCAAGAATACGGAAAAAAACAAAATCATCCAAATCAAGTAATTTTGCCAAATTTTGTGGACTATAGCCTTGGGTATCAAAATGGACTTTTTTCGTGAAACTTGTAAATATGTAAGCAGAGCCTTAAGTATTCATATGTAGCGATTACTGAAAACATATTCACAAAATTGAATCATAAAATCAATAAAATGGCAAAAATACGGAAAAAAACAAAATCATCCAAATCAAGTTATTTTGCCAAATTTTGTGGACTATAGCCTTGGATATCAAAATGGACTTTTTTCGTGAAACTTGTAAATATGTCAGCAGAGCCTTTAATATTCACATATAGGGATAATTGAATGCATATTCGCGAAATTTAATCATAAAATCAATAAAATGGCAAAAATACGGAAAAAAACAAAATCATCCAAATCAAGTTATTTTGCCAAATTTTGTGGACTATAGCCTTGGATATCAAAATGGACTTTTTTCGTGAAACTTGTAAATATGTAAGCAGAGCCTTAGATATTCATATGTATCGGTTACTGAATACGTTTTCACAAAAATTAATCATAAAACCAATAAAATGACAAAAATATTGCAAAAAAACAAAATCATCAAAAATCAAGTTATTTTGCCAAATTTTGTGGACTATAGCCTTGGTTTTCAAAATGGACTTTTTTTATAAAATCTTTTAATATGTAGGCAGAGCCTTAAATATTCACATATAGGGATAGTTGAATGCATATTCACAAAATTCAATCATAAAATCAATAAAATGGCAAAAATACGGAAAAAACAAAATCATCCAAATCAAGTTATTTTGCCAAATTTTGTGGACTAAAGCCTTGGATATCAAAATGGACTTTTTTCGTGAAACTTGTAAATATGTAAGCAGAGCCTTAAATATTCATATGTATCGGTTACTGAATACGTTTTTACAAAAATTAATCATAAAACCAATAAAATGACAAAAATATTGCAAAAAAACAAAATCATCAAAAATGAAGTTATTTTGCCAAATTTTGTGGACTATAGCCTTGGTTTTCAAAATGGACTTTTTTTATAAAATCTTTTAATATGTAGGCAGAGCCTTAAATATTCATATATAGGGATAGTTGAATGCATATTCGCGAAATTTAATCATAAAATCAATAGAATGGCAAAAATACGGAAAAAAACAAAATCATCCAAATCAAGTTATTTTGCCAAATTTTGTGGACTATAGCCTTGGTTTTCAAAATGGACTTTTTTTATAAAATCTTTTAATATGTAGGCAGAGCCTTAAATATTCACATATAGGGATAGTTGAATGCATATTCGCGAAATTTAATCATAAAATCAATAAAATGGCAAAAATACGGAAAAAAACAAAATCATCCAAATCAAGTTATTTTGCCAAATTTTGTGGACTATAGCCTTGGATATCAAAATGGACTTTTTTCGTGAAACTTGTAAATATGTAAGCAGAGCCTTAAATATTCATATGTATCGGTTACAGAATACGTTTTCACAAAAATTAATCATAAAACCAATAAAATGACAAAAATATTGCAAAAAAACAAAATCATCAAAAATCAAGTTATTTTGCCAAATTTTGTGGACTATAGCCTTGGTTTTCAAAATGGACTTTTTTCGTGAAACTTGTAAATATGTAAGCAGAGCCTTAAATATTCATATGTAGCGATTACTGAATACATATTCACAAAATTGAATCATAAAATCAATAAAATGGCAAAAATATTGCAAAAAAACAAAATCATCAAAAATCAAGTTATTTTGCCAAATTTTGTGGACTATAGCCTTGGTTTTCAAAATGGACTTTTTTCGTGAAACTTGTAAATATGTAAGCAGAGCCTTAGATATTCATATGTATCGGTTACTGAATACGTTTTCACAAAAATTAATCATAAAACCAATAAAATGACAAAAATATTGCAAAAAAACAAAATCATCAAAAATCAAGTTATTTTGCCAAATTTTGTGGACTATAGCCTTGGTTTTCAAAATGGACCTTTTTTATAAAATCTTTTAATATGTAGGCAGAGCCTTAAATATTCACATATAGGGATAGTTGAATGCATATTCGCGAAATTTAATCATAAAATCAATAAAATGGCAAAAATACGGAAAAAAACAAAATCATCCAAATCAAGTTATTTTGCCAAATTTTGTGGACTATAGCCTTGGATATCAAAATGGACTTTTTTCGTGAAACTTGTAAATATGTAAGCAGAGCCTTAAATATTCATATGTATCGGTTACTGAATACGTTTTCACAAAAATTAATCATAAAACCAATAAAATGACAAAAATATTGCAAAAAAACAAAATCATCAAAAATCAAGTTATTTTGCCAAATTTTGTGGACTATAGCCTTGGTTTTCAAAATGGACTTTTTTCGTGAAACTTGTAAATATGTAAGCAGAGCCTTAGATATTCATATGTATCGGTTACTGAATACGTTTTCACAAAAATTAATCATAAAACCAATAAAATGACAAAAATATTGCAAAAAAACAAAATCATCAAAAATCAAGTTATTTTGCCAAATTTTGTGGACTATAGCCTTGGTTTTCAAAATGGACCTTTTTTATAAAATCTTTTAATATGTAGGCAGAGCCTTAAATATTCACATATAGGGATAGTTGAATGCATATTCGCGAAATTTAATCATAAAATCAATAAAATGGCAAAAATACGGAAAAAAACAAAATCATCCAAATCAAGTTATTTTGCCAAATTTTGTGGACTAAAGCCTTGGATATCAAAATGGACTTTTTTCGTGAAACTTGTAAATATGTAAGCAGAGCCTTAAATATTCATATGTATCGGTTACTGAATACGTTTTTACAAAAATTAATCATAAAACCAATAAAATGACAAAAATATTGCAAAAAAACAAAATCATCAAAAATCAAGTTATTTTGCCAAATTTTGTGGACTATAGCCTTGGTTTTCAAAATGGACTTTTTTTATAAAATCTTTTAATATGTAGGCAGAGCCTTAAATATTCATATATAGGGATAGTTGAATGCATATTCGCGAAATTTAATCATAAAATCAATAAAATGGCAAAAATACGGAAAAAAACAAAATCATCCAAATCAAGTTATTTTGCCAAATTTTGTGGACTATAGCCTTGGTTTTCAAAATGGACTTTTTTTATAAAATCTTTTAATATGTAGGCAGAGCCTTAAATATTCACATATAGGGATAGTTGAATGCATATTCGCGAAATTTAATCATAAAATCAATAAAATGGCAAAAATACGGAAAAAAACAAAATCATCCAAATCAAGTTATTTTGCCAAATTTTGTGGACTATAGCCTTGGATATCAAAATGGACTTTTTTCGTGAAACTTGTAAATATGTAAGCAGAGCCTTAAATATTCATATGTATCGGTTACTGAATACGTTTTCACAAAAATTAATCATAAAACCAATAAAATGACAAAAATATTGCAAAAAAACAAAATCATCAAAAATCAAGTTATTTTGCCAAATTTTGTGGACTATAGCCTTGGTTTTCAAAATGGACTTTTTTCGTGAAACTTGTAAATATGTAAGCAGAGCCTTAAATATTCATATGTAGCGATTACTGAATACATATTCACAAAATTGAATCATAAAATCAATAAAATGGCAAAAATACGGAAAAAAACAAAATCATCCAAATCAAGTTATTTTGCCAAATTTTGTGGACTATAGCCTTGGATATCAAAATGGACTTTTTTCGTGAAACTCATAAATATGTAAGCAGAGCCTTAGATATTCACATATAGGGATAATTGGATGCATATTCGCGAAATTTAATCATAAAATCAATCAAATGGCAAAAATACTGAAAAAAACAAAATCATCCAAATCAAGTTATTTTGCCAAATTTTGTGGACTATAGCCATGGATTTCAAAATGGACTTTTTTCGTGAAACTTGTAAATATGTAAGCAGAGCCTTAAATATTCATATGTAGCGATTACTGATAACATATTCACAAAATTGAATCATAAAATCAATAAAATGGCAAAAATACGGAAAAAAACAAAATCATCCAAATCAAGTTATTTTGCCAAATTTTGTGGACTATAGCCTTGGATATCAAAATGGACTTTTTTCGTGGAACTTGTAAATATGTAAGCAGAGCCTTAAATATTCACATATAGGGATAATTGGATGCATATTCGCGAAATTTAATCATAAAATCAATCAAATGGCAAAAATACTGAAAAAAACAAAATCATCCAAATCAAGTTATTTTGCCAAATTTTGTGGACTATAGCCTTGGATATCAAAATGGACTTTTTTCGTGAAACTTGTAAATATGTAAGCAGAGCCTTAAATATTCATATGTAGCGATTACTGAATACATATTCACAAAATTTAATAGTAAATTCAATAAAATGGCAAAAATACGGAAAAAAACAAAATCATCCAAATCAAGTAATTTTGCCAAATTTTGTGGACTATAGCCTTGCATTTCAAAATTGACTTTTTTCATGAAACTTGTAAATATGTAAGCAGAGCCTTAGATATTCATATGTATCGGTTACTGAATACGTTTTCACAAAAATTAATCATAAAACCAATAAAATGACAAAAATATTGCAAAAAAACAAAATCATCAAAAATCAAGTTATTTTGCCAAATTTTGTGGACTATAGCCTTGGTTTTCAAAATGGACTTTTTTTATGAAATCTTTTAATATGTAGGCAGAGCCTTAAATATTCACATATAGGGATAGTTGAATGCATATTCGCGAAATTTAATCATAAAATCAATAAAATGGCAAAAATACGGAAAAAACAAAATCATCCAAATCAAGTTATTTTGCCAAATTTTGTGGACTATACCTTGGATTTCAAAATGGACTTTTTTCGTGAAACTTGTAAATATGTAAGCAGAGCCTTAAATATTCATATGTAGCGATTCATAAAATCAATAAAATGGCAAAAATACTGAAAAAAACAAAATCATCCAAATCAAGTAATATTGCCAAATTTTGTGGATATAGCCTTGGATATCAAAATGGACTTTTTTCGTGAAACTTGTAAATATGTAAGCAGAGCCTTAAATATTCATATGTATCGGTTACTGAATACGTTTTCACAAAATACGTTTTCACAAGAATTGAAAATGACAAAAATATTGCAAAAAAACAAAATCATCAAAAATCAAGTTATTTTGCCAAATTTTGTGGACTTTAGCCTTGGTTTTCAAAATGGACTTTTTTTATAAAATCTTTTAATATGTAGGCAGAGCCTTAAATATTCACATATAGGGATAGTTGAATGCATATTCGCGAAATTTAAGCTTAAAATCAATAAAATAGCAAAAATACGGAAAAAAACAAAATCATCCAAATCAAGTTATTTTTCCAAATTTTGTGGACTATAGCCTTGGATTTCAAAATAGACTTTTTGCATGAAACTTGTAAATATGTAAGCAGAGCCTTAGATATTCACATATAGTGATTACTGAATGCATATTCACAAAATTCAATCATAAAATCAATAAAATGGCAAAAATACGGAAAAAAACAAAATCATCCAAATCAAGTTATTTTGCCAAATTTTGTGGACTATAGCCTTGGATATCAAAATGGACTTTTTTCGTGAAACTTGTAAATATGTAAGCAGAGCCTTAAATATTCATATGTAGCGATTACTGATAACATATTCACAAAATTGAATCATAAAATCAATAAAATGGCAAAAATACGGAAAAAAACAAAATCATCCAAATCAAGTTATTTTGCCAAATTTTGTGGACTATAGCCTTGGATTTCAAAATGGACTTTTTTCGTGAAACTTGTAAATATGTAAGCAGAGCCTTAAATATTCATATGTAGCGATTCATAAAATCAATAAAATGGCAAAAATACTGAAAAAAACAAAATCATCCAAATCAAGTAATATTGCCAAATTTTGTGGATATAGCCTTGGATATCAAAATGGACTTTTTTCGTGAAACTTGTAAATATGTAAGCAGAGCCTTAAATATTCATATGTATCGGTTACTGAATACGTTTTCACAAAATACGTTTTCACAAGAATTGAAAATGACAAAAATATTGCAAAAAAACAAAATCATCAAAAATCAAGTTATTTTGCCAAATTTTGTGGACTATAGCCTTGGTTTTCAAAATGGACTTTTTTCGTGAAACTTGTAAATATGTAAGCAGAGCCTTAGATATTCATATGTATCGGTTACTGAATACGTTTTCACAAAAATTAATCATAAAACCAATAAAATGACAAAAATATTGCAAAAAAACAAAATCATCAAAAATCAAGTTATTTTGCCAAATTTTGTGGACTATAGCCTTGGTTTTCAAAATGGACTTTTTTTATAAAATCTTTTAATATGTAGGCAGAGCCTTTAATATTCATATATAGGGATAGTTGAATGCATATTCGCGAAATTTAATCATAAAATCAATAAAATGGCAAAAATACGGAAAAAAACAAAATCATCCAAATCAAGTTATTTTGCCAAATTTTGTGGACTATAGCCTTGGTTTTCAAAATGGACTTTTTTTATAAAATCTTTTAATATGTAGGCAGAGCCTTAAATATTCACATATAGGGATAGTTGAATGCATATTCGCGAAATTTAATCATAAAATCAATAAAATGGCAAAAATACGGAAAAAAACAAAATCATCCAAATCAAGTTATTTTGCCAAATTTTGTGGACTATAGCCTTGGATATCAAAATGGACTTTTTTCGTGAAACTTGTAAATATGTAAGCAGAGCCTTAAATATTCATATGTATCGGTTACTGAATACGTTTTCACAAAAATTAATCATAAAACCAATAAAATGACAAAAATATTGCAAAAAAACAAAATCATCAAAAATCAAGTTATTTTGCCAAATTTTGTGGACTATAGCCTTGGTTTTCAAAATGGACTTTTTTCGTGAAACTTGTAAATATGTAAGCAGAGCCTTAAATATTCATATGTAGCGATTACTGAATACATATTCACAAAATTGAATCATAAAATCAATAAAATGGCAAAAATACGGAAAAAAACAAAATCATCCAAATCAAGTTATTTTGCCAAATTTTGTGGACTATAGCCTTGGATATCAAAATGGACTTTTTTCGTGAAACTCGTAAATATGTAAGCAGAGCCTTAGATATTCACATATAGGGATAATTGGATGCATATTCGCGAAATTTAATCATAAAATCAATCAAATGGCAAAAATACTGAAAAAAACAAAATCATCCAAATCAAGTTATTTTGCCAAATTTTGTGGACTATAGCCATGGATTTCAAAATGGACTTTTTTCGTGAAACTTGTAAATATGTAAGCAGAGCCTTAAATATTCATATGTAGCGATTACTGAATACATATTCACAAAATTGAATCATAAAATCAATAAAATGGCAAAAATACGGAAAAAAACAAAATCATCCAAATCAAGTTATTTTGCCAAATTTTGTGGACTATAGCCTTGGATATCAAAATGGACTTTTTTCGTGAAACTCGTAAATATGTAAGCAGAGCCTTAAATATTCACATATAGGGATAATTGGATGCATATTCGCGAAATTTAATCATAAAATCAATCAAATGGCAAAAATACTGAAAAAAACAAAATCATCCAAATCAAGTTATTTTGCCAAATTTTGTGGACTATAGCCATGGATTTCAAAATGGACTTTTTTCGTGAAACTTGTAAATATGTAAGCAGAGCCTTAAATATTCACATATAGGGATAATTGGATGCATATTCGCGAAATTTAATCATAAAATCAATCAAATGGCAAAAATACTGAAAAAAACAAAATCATCCAAATCAAGTAATATTGCCAAATTTTGTGGATATAGCCTTGGATATCAAAATGGACTTTTTTCGTGAAACTTGTAAATATGTAAGCAGAGCCTTAAATATTCATATGTATCGGTTACTGAATACGTTTTCACAAAATACGTTTTCACAAGAATTGAAAATGACAAAAATATTGCAAAAAAACAAAATCATCAAAAATCAAGTTATTTTGCCAAATTTTGTGGACTATAGCCTTGGTTTTCAAAATGGACTTTTTTCGTGAAACTTGTAAATATGTAAGCAGAGCCTTAGATATTCATATGTATCGGTTACTGAATACGTTTTCACAAAAATTAATCATAAAACCAATAAAATGACAAAAATATTGCAAAAAAACAAAATCATCAAAAATCAAGTTATTTTGCCAAATTTTGTGGACTATAGCCTTGGTTTTCAAAATGGACTTTTTTCGTGAAACTTGTAAATATGTAAGCAGAGCCTTAAATATTCATATGTAGCGATTACTGAATACATATTCACAAAATTGAATCATAAAATCAATAAAATGGCAAAAATACGGAAAAAAACAAAATCATCCAAATCAAGTTATTTTGCCAAATTTTGTGGACTATAGCCTTGGATATCAAAATGGACTTTTTTCGTGAAACTCATAAATATGTAAGCAGAGCCTTAGATATTCACATATAGGGATAATTGGATGCATATTCGCGAAATTTAATCATAAAATCAATCAAATGGCAAAAATACTGAAAAAAACAAAATCATCCAAATCAAGTTATTTTGCCAAATTTTGTGGACTATAGCCATGGATTTCAAAATGGACTTTTTTCGTGAAACTTGTAAATATGTAAGCAGAGCCTTAAATATTCATATGTAGCGATTACTGATAACATATTCACAAAATTGAATCATAAAATCAATAAAATGGCAAAAATACGGAAAAAAACAAAATCATCCAAATCAAGTTATTTTGCCAAATTTTGTGGACTATAGCTTTGGATATCAAAATGGACTTTTTTCGTGGAACTTGTAAATATGTAAGCAGAGCCTTAAATATTCACATATAGGGATAATTGGATGCATATTCGCGAAATTTAATCATAAAATCAATCAAATGGCAAAAATACTGAAAAAAACAAAATCATCCAAATCAAGTTATTTTGCCAAATTTTGTGGACTATAGCCTTGGATATCAAAATGGACTTTTTTCGTGAAACTTGTAAATATGTAAGCAGAGCCTTAAATATTCATATGTAGCGATTACTGAATACATATTCACAAAATTTAATAGTAAATTCAATAAAATGGCAAAAATACGGAAAAAAACAAAATCATCCAAATCAAGTAATTTTGCCAAATTTTGTGGACTATAGCCTTGCATTTCAAAATTGACTTTTTTCATGAAACTTGTAAATATGTAAGCAGAGCCTTAGATATTCATATGTATCGGTTACTGAATACGTTTTCACAAAAATTAATCATAAAACCAATAAAATGACAAAAATATTGCAAAAAAACAAAATCATCAAAAATCAAGTTATTTTGCCAAATTTTGTGGACTATAGCCTTGGTTTTCAAAATGGACTTTTTTTATGAAATCTTTTAATATGTAGGCAGAGCCTTAAATATTCACATATAGGGATAGTTGAATGCATATTCGCGAAATTTAATCATAAAATCAATAAAATGGCAAAAATACGGAAAAAACAAAATCATCCAAATCAAGTTATTTTGCCAAATTTTGTGGACTATACCTTGGATTTCAAAATGGACTTTTTTCGTGAAACTTGTAAATATGTAAGCAGAGCCTTAAATATTCATATGTAGCGATTCATAAAATCAATAAAATGGCAAAAATACTGAAAAAAACAAAATCATCCAAATCAAGTAATATTGCCAAATTTTGTGGATATAGCCTTGGATATCAAAATGGACTTTTTTCGTGAAACTTGTAAATATGTAAGCAGAGCCTTAAATATTCATATGTATCGGTTACTGAATACGTTTTCACAAAATACGTTTTCACAAGAATTGAAAATGACAAAAATATTGCAAAAAAACAAAATCATCAAAAATCAAGTTATTTTGCCAAATTTTGTGGACTTTAGCCTTGGTTTTCAAAATGGACTTTTTTTATAAAATCTTTTAATATGTAGGCAGAGCCTTAAATATTCACATATAGGGATAGTTGAATGCATATTCGCGAAATTTAAGCTTAAAATCAATAAAATAGCAAAAATACGGAAAAAAACAAAATCATCCAAATCAAGTTATTTTTCCAAATTTTGTGGACTATAGCCTTGGATTTCAAAATAGACTTTTTGCATGAAACTTGTAAATATGTAAGCAGAGCCTTAGATATTCACATATAGTGATTACTGAATGCATATTCACAAAATTCAATCATAAAATCAATAAAATGGCAAAAATACGGAAAAAAACAAAATCATCCAAATCAAGTTATTTTGCCAAATTTTGTGGACTATAGCCTTGGATATCAAAATGGACTTTTTTCGTGAAACTTGTAAATATGTAAGCAGAGCCTTAAATATTCATATGTAGCGATTACTGATAACATATTCACAAAATTGAATCATAAAATCAATAAAATGGCAAAAATACGGAAAAAAACAAAATCATCCAAATCAAGTTATTTTGCCAAATTTTGTGGGACTATAGCCTTGGATTTCAAAATGGACTTTTTTCGTGAAACTTGTAAATATGTAAGCAGAGCCTTAAATATTCATATGTAGCGATTCATAAAATCAATAAAATGGCAAAAATACTGAAAAAAACAAAATCATCCAAATCAAGTAATATTGCCAAATTTGTGGATATAGCCTTGGATATCAAAATGGACTTTTTTCGTGAAACTTGTAAATATGTAAGCAGAGCCTTAAATATTCATATGTATCGGTTACTGAATACGTTTTCACAAAATACGTTTTCACAAGAATTGAAAATGACAAAAATATTGCAAAAAAACAAAATCATCAAAAATCAAGTTATTTTGCCAAATTTTGTGGACTATAGCCTTGGTTTTCAAATGGACTTTTTTCGTGAAACTTGTAAATATGTAAGCAGAGCCTTAGATATTCATATGTATCGGTTACTGAATACGTTTTCACAAAAATTAATCATAAAACCAATAAAATGACAAAAATATTGCAAAAAAACAAAATCATCAAAAATCAAGTTATTTTGCCAAATTTTGTGGACTATAGCCTTGGTTTTCAAAATGGACTTTTTTTATAAAATCTTTTAATATGTAGGCAGAGCCTTTAATATTCATATATAGGGATAGTTGAATGCATATTCGCGAAATTTAATCATAAAATCAATAAAATGGCAAAAATACGGAAAAAAACAAAATCATCCAAATCAAGTTATTTTGCCAAATTTTGTGGACTATAGCCTTGGTTTTCAAAATGGACTTTTTTTATAAAATCTTTTAATATGTAGGCAGAGCCTTAAATATTCACATATAGGGATAGTTGAATGCATATTCGCGAAATTTAATCATAAAATCAATAAAATGGCAAAAATACGGAAAAAAACAAAATCATCCAAATCAAGTTATTTTGCCAAATTTTGTGGACTATAGCCTTGGATATCAAAATGGACTTTTTTCGTGAAACTTGTAAATATGTAAGCAGAGCCTTAAATATTCATATGTATCGGTTACTGAATACGTTTTCACAAAAATTAATCATAAAACCAATAAAATGACAAAAATATTGCAAAAAAACAAAATCATCAAAAATCAAGTTATTTTGCCAAATTTTGTGGACTATAGCCTTGGTTTTCAAAATGGACTTTTTTCGTGAAACTTGTAAATATGTAAGCAGAGCCTTAAATATTCATATGTAGCGATTACTGAATACATATTCACAAAATTGAATCATAAAATCAATAAAATGGCAAAAATACGGAAAAAAACAAAATCATCCAAATCAAGTTATTTTGCCAAATTTTGTGGACTATAGCCTTGGATATCAAAATGGACTTTTTTCGTGAAACTCGTAAATATGTAAGCAGAGCCTTAGATATTCACATATAGGGATAATTGGATGCATATTCGCGAAATTTAATCATAAAATCAATCAAATGGCAAAAATACTGAAAAAAACAAAATCATCCAAATCAAGTTATTTTGCCAAATTTTGTGGACTATAGCCATGGATTTCAAAATGGACTTTTTTCGTGAAACTTGTAAATATGTAAGCAGAGCCTTAAATATTCATATGTAGCGATTACTGAATACATATTCACAAAATTGAATCATAAAATCAATAAAATGGCAAAAATACGGAAAAAAACAAAATCATCCAAATCAAGTTATTTTGCCAAATTTTGTGGACTATAGCCTTGGATATCAAAATGGACTTTTTTCGTGAAACTCGTAAATATGTAAGCAGAGCCTTAAAT